>JAEANM010023740.1:0-11303 GCA_017656035.1 Myanophis thanlyinensis
ATAAATAAATAAATAAATAGAACCGGCTGAATTTCACCTCTGCTTTCATTGTAACTTCTCTATTGACATTCTCTGGAAATAGGAACTGGATCTTCGGGGCCACATTTATGCTGCTTTCATTTTCCTTACAGCGATGATCTTTGTTATTTTGGTGGCAACTTTGAAGGTGGATAGCAAGTCTGGTCGTTTCTTAGGCATCTGTTGGGGCCGAAGAGCAACTTCCATTCAATTGTTGATCCTTCCAATATGAGGGATGGCAGCTGATGTTCTGAACCAGTGCTGTGGGGAGAACAAGGAAACGAATGAAGACTATAATATTATATACCAGGGTTGGCGAGAGGAGGAAGTGATTTGTTTGTGAAGGATTAATCTGCAATTAACTTATGTTAATCCTGCTCTGGAAGAGATGGCGTCGTCTTTAAAGGAGGGTTCAGCAAAGGTTCCAATAATCCTTTGGGGGAAGGCGGAGACTGGCAGCGATACTGTGTGAACAGGGTAGCGTCACAAAATGGCGGAGCTGGCCTTTCTGCTTTTGCTGTGGAATTTTTGTCTTGGCTGTGTTTCCTTGTTTGTTCTTTTAAACCAATCTCTCTAAACCTCAGCAACTTTAAGATGCATGGACTTTTAACTAATGCCGCCAATATCTACTGATTAAGCCCCCCCCCCACAAATGGCTTGAGGTTGAGGAATATCTCCTCCACGTTTACCTGTTAGGATACTGAAGATCTTTCCCTTGAGTTTTATTTATTTATTTGATTTTGTATACCGCCCCCTCTCCCTAGGGACTCGGGGCGGTGCACAGCCAATAAAAACATGAATACAATAAACAATTTAAAACGTAATGAAAATAATTAAACGAAGGCTGTCTAAGTTAAAACATTGTCATATGCTTTAAATTCAGTTAAAATCGGTTAAAAACGATTAAAATATAAACGGTTAAAAACTTAGTTTAAATTAATTGCATTTAAAATGGAATTAAGTTAAGTTGTTGGAGTTTTGCTCCTATAAGGAAGTTAAGATGGGACACTCAAAAGGGGAAGATACCATTTCAACCATGGCTTCCTGTCTCTTTAATATGGTTCCAGAGAGCTGCTCAGGACCAAGTTTAAAGCCTACCTTTGTTTGGAATAGTAACAAACAAAGATCTTGGATCGGTAAGAAAAAGAAGATTTATTAAGCAGTAAGAATTTACAGCTTAAAAAGCATTTTGCAAAATGCGGTGACCTCTACAAGACTTCAAAGCAAAGTTTTAAGCCAGAGACTACCGCCAATTAAGTTCAAGATTCTCCATATATACACCTTCTGACAAGACACGTGGCTCAAATTCCCTCCCCCCCAGGCCCCATTTGATAGGGTCCAGGGGTTTACAAGCTGATCCGAAACACCTAAGGAGAATACATCGTTTAATTAGCACTTCTCTCTAGAAATTTTTACTGTGTGTTCTTTTCAGCTTTTCAGCTTTGAGAAATGTAACTTTCTTATCTCTAACGTCCTTCCTAGACAAAGAATATCCTTCTTATATAGCTAGTAGCTATCAATCAATACATAGAATCTCTATTAGTTACTAATATATGTGTATATACTATTTTAGTTTTGAACTTATTTGTTTCCTACATCTTGAACCGGAGGAAGATTGCTTTAAGAGTTGTTCTTGCTTTTACTTTTTCCTGGAGGATTAATTGAAAAATAGTTCATAGATTTAGAACAATGAAAAGTTTTGTTACATAAAATACAATCAGGTTTTAAAATATAATGCTCGTTCCAGTGATTAAAAAGAATGGTAGAGGACAGGAAGGCCTGGAGGAACATTGTCCATGGGGTCGCGATGGGTTGGACACGACTTCGCAACCAACAGCAACAACAAATATGATAAATCCAAAATTCTCCTAAACTTAATGAATGTCAATGTTAGGAATATAGTTTAACATCTTGAAATCTTATATTCCTTGTTAAAATATTAAATGGTGCTATTCAACATAAACAGATTGTGAGTGTTAGGACACTTAATTTGAACTGATTGAATTTGCAACACAAAAAGTTTAACCAGCTGCATTTTCTGGAGTGTCCAATAGAAACAGATCTTATGATTGTAAGAAACAGACATTTTAAAAAACCTGAGATAAATTACTTGCTTCAACTGGTATACTCCAATTCTTTCTTCTAAATTTGTGAGATTTTTCAAAGGTCAGTTAAAAAGAATAGTTGGTTTAGTTTTAGCCTCTAAAAAACCTCTGGCTAATATAATAACTTCTAGAATTATAGACGGTGTTCAGGCCACTAAGAACATCAGATATGTTTCAAAGGAATATGTATTTTCAGCAGTTTTAGGCAAGCTGTGTTCTTTTCATAAGGTGCCAAATATCTGAATGGTAGAATTAACTGGTCTAAGGTGCCAATCTCATTTTCAGTTCCTTTCTTTTTTCCCTAAGAAAACAAAAGTTTTCTAATCATTTTTAAATAAGAACTGTTCCACAGAGACAGCAAGTGATTAGATTCATATCTCTTTCCTAGTAACACTCAAATGTTGTGCTTAATATTGGAATTACAACTAAATTCAGACTGTAACTGGAATGAAATGCTTGCCAGGATTTCAAAGATGTGAATAATAATGCTCCAATTTTATCCATAATAGTATATTCCTGTTTTTAAAAAGTGCATGTGTATCAAGCTATATAGTAATCACATCCAGTAATGCTATCTATTAAGTTTTGAACATTTTCATTGCAGAAAGAGGATCATAACTAAGAAGGCTAAAAGTCTGACATTCCATAAAAAGAATAATATTTTAATTAGTCTGATGCATTTAAATGGAATTAATATAGACATGCATCTAAAAGTATATAATTAAAATTCATGGATATTCTCAACCATCTGTTGGTATAATTATTAATCTGTTATACAACATTTATTTTTTTAAATTTGTTATTCACAAAAAAGTCCCCTTCTTTACAGTTTCCATAGAAATCTTATTATCGATAGGCAGCATAATAGCTTTGTTCCTTGGGCTGTATTGCTGAAGAAGCTCCAGAAAATTCAATAAAGTGCTTTGACAATTATTAATAGGACCTGTAATATATATTCATATTTTAACAACTTGCAGTCGCCAGTCAATCTGTCTGAACTGAATATCTCTGGATTGTCTGATACAAGAAGTGAAAAGTTCACAAATCAAATGAAATATGTAAAAAAAGATGAATTTCCTTGACAAGTTCCACAGTGAACCTAAAATTTGTGAGGAAATAATTGCACTTTTTTTTTTGCACCTACACATACCCGTCAAGATTAATTTTGATAAATTTGTAAAAAAAAAACCTTTGTTATCTGAGATGACTAATGTCTCATGAAACAATGATAAATATATTGTTTTATAACAGAGAGCCTGAGGGATTCAACTCCCACTAAGCTCAGTTAACAACAGTGCCATTTAGAACATCATACCTAAATCCAAAATTAGACTGAGCCCAACTTTGCCAGTTTTTAGAAAAGCCTTGAAGTCTTGGATATGTTCCCTAGCACGGAGGGTTTGGGGACTCCCCTAAGATTGTGGTTTAATTTATTATAAATTGGTTTCTTCATCTGGTGCCCATAAATTGGAGAAAACCCAGTAAATTGATTCAGTTTTGACCAAGCAGCTGTTAAGGAAAACAGCTCACACAAACCCTTTTTTTCACAACCACCACCAGAGCGTCCAACCTTATAGAGAAGATTAAAAATTCTGAATGTTCTCCTGCATAAATGGCCTTGGATTTCAGTGAATTCATCCTGACACATTGCTATCTCTTTTGATTGTGTTTGGATTCTGTTTTCATAAGATTCAAGTATCATTAAACTCTTGATCTAGGATTGTTGTTGTTAGTTGCAAAGTCATATCCGACCCATCGTGATCCCATGGACAATGTTCCTCCAGGCCTTCCTGTCCTCTACCATCCCCCAAAGTCCATTTGAGTTCACACCAACTGCTTCAGTGACTCCATCCAGCCATCTCATTCTCTGTCATCCCGTTCTTCTTTGACCCTCCATCGTTCCCAGCATTAGGCTCTTTCTTCTCCAGAGAGTCCTTCCTTCTCATTAGGTGGCCAAAGTATTTGAGTGTCATCTTCAGGACCTGGCCTTCTAAAGAGCAGTCAGGGTTGATCTCCTCTAGGACTGACCGGTTTGATCTCCTTGCAGTCCAAGGGACTCGCAGGAGTCTTCTCCAGCATCATAGTTCAAAGGCCTCCATTCTTTGGCACTCGCCCTTCGTTATGGTCCAACTTTCACAGCCATATATTGTTGCAACTGGGAAAACCATAGCCTTGACTATATGCACTTTTGTTGGCAGGGTGATGTCTCTACTTTTTAGTATGCTGTCCAACTGTATAGTATGCTGACCTAGGATACCTACTTAATATATATATATATATTTCAGAACGATTTGCTTATAGATTGCGGTATAGCAAATATCTCAACATTTGCTGTTTACTTTAACTAAGTTCCAGAGGGACTCTCAGGAGTCAGTCAAGCCACTCATAAAACATTCAGCTCAGGATCAGTCAGTAGAGCAAAGATAATTTGGAATGGGACAACTCTGCACGGCCAACTCATCTCTGCCAACTCATTGCCACCAAGTTGCCTCAGGACAATTTCACACAGCCAACTCGCCACGGGGACAATTCACTGCAAGCGGCCAGAGGGAGAGCGGGATGAGGGGGTGAGCTAGTGGGTGGGCAGAGTGCAGAGCAGTGATCGGGGGCTTCCCATTTTCTTACCCTTGCCGCTGCCAACGCTAAACTTTGGACCAAACAAACTAGAGATGGTTGCAGAGGCGATCAGGGCAGGTGGTGGGAAAGTTGTGGTGACTGGATGTGTCCCATTTTCACACACCACTGCTGTCACTGCTGCCGCCACCATGTCAAGCTCTGTGCTGAAGAAGCCAGGAATGGCGGTGGTGGAGTGAGTGTGAAAATGGGATGCCCCTGGCCACCTTATGATCTGCACTTGGTTTCACCCCCCCCCCCTGGCTCTCCCTCCTAATGTCTGCAGAGAACTGTCTCCACGGCGAGTTGCCTATGTGGAATTCTCCTGCTTGGCGGTGATGAATTGGCCGAACTGACTTGGCAATGTGCTGACCTGGTCACTTGCACACTCATGTAATGTTGTGGCCCGCCAGTGGCCAGCAGAGCTGGTGGCAGACTCGGACAGTGAGGAGGTTGGGGAGGAACATGGGCCAGTCCTGGAGTCGGGGGAAGGCTCCGATGGGCACTCTGCATCAGAGGCAGAGATGGGGCCAGGGACATCTGACAGTTATCAGCTGCCTTCGGAGTCGGAGATCAGTGGGGCAGAAGAACAGCTGCAGCCTGTTCCCAATGTGCACATGTGCAGAGCTGCCAGGAGAAGGGAACAGTGAAGGAACAAGGGCCGACTCGGGAGTAAAGGCACAGGTGGATGCTGAATGGCCCCTCCCATAGGGAATAAAGAGGAGTGGAGTTTGCAGGAGATAATTAGTTTGCTTAATTAGTATGAAGATTTGTTTGTGACTCTCAGAGACTCCGTGCCAAGTCCTTTCTTGTACAGCATTGCATTTGATATTGGCCTGGAAGCTCTCCAATCCTGATAAGGTCTGTGGTTGTAAATTCACCCTTGAAAGACTGCTTGCCGGGATTTTGCTGGCTGTGAATGAGAGGAATTAACATTAGCTTAATAAAAGGGGTTTTGTCGGGATAAGGAGTCTGCGTCAGGATTTTGGGAAGCCTGGGTCAGAACACATAATAGTGGTTGAATAGGTTTATTGATATTCCCCAGCAATTCCCTTCACCAAAAAAACCCAGAACCGTCCCAATTAAGTCGAGCCTAAAGTAGACCAATGCTGGTCCACCGAGCAATGGCTAATGAGTCCACCAGGTCATTGAAAGTTTCCCAAACAAGACAAGCCCGCCAGGCAAAATCAAATCCACAAGAGGATTCACAAGGCAAGAAAAATCCAGAGCTCACAAGCCACATTTCAAAGTCAAGGCATGGTATCCATCCAAGCCAAGGCAGGAATCACAATGATACAGCTAGAAAATGAACAGACTATTCCCAGCAACATCTCCATCTGTCTGCTGTGCTAAATAGCTAGCTTTTGGTGCAGCCCATCCAGAGGGACGAGGCTGCCTCTTCGCAAATAATTGGGCTGACTTTCTCTGCTCCTGCCTTTTCTCTGCCCTACATGTTGTTGGATCAGGAACAGAAGGCAGTTCTTCTTCCTCATCACTGACTGGCTGCAGCTGCACGCTTTCCCCACCTGACGCCTGGGGCTGTCCTGCTGCAGCTGTGCTGCAGCCAAATCACTCTCAGCCAGCTGCTTGCAACCATTGACCAGTTCCCATACTGACACACCTGGAACTGGTTTATCCTCCTCCAAACTAACAGGAGAGGTATCTGGGGACATCTCCAGGTGGTGGCGAGCTGGCAGCGATGACCTAGTCTGTGCCAAGCTATCCTACACCCAAGATAATTGGCTCTTTAAGAATTGCAGAGACAAATTTTTTCTTTCTTAGACATAGGTGGTCTCCTAAAAGGATTCTAGCAATAACCAGGCACCTGAGGTTTTTTTTTTAACTGCATATACCTGAGCACCAATATCGGTACTCCAGAGGGTTGTAGGATGGCAACAAAGAGTTGTAGAGATGCTAACTTTTCCTGTCACCTCTTGGACTTCTGCAGTGCAGAATTGTTAGCCCTTGGCAACACAAGGAGCAGTAACCAATTATTTTATTTGCAAAAAACTCCTTGGGTTTTACATGAAATGTAAATGTACATGTATCAAAGCATCAAAACTCAGCAAGTGTCCTAATTAAGCTGTGCAAGATAGAGAGACAAGGCTGTTGTAAAAATGAGCTAGGCAGGTATAAAATATGACAGCTTTATGATAAAGATCTTAAGTGTGGGTTTGGAAAGGTACCAAGGTAAAGCAACAGTTGGCAGTGCAATAAATAAGGAATATGATGAAACATCTACATTGTTGTGGGCCACAATGTCTATTCAACTTGGCTGTGTAGCATTAAGAGGTTTGAAGGGCAATTTTTTAATGGGTTAATTTCCTTGTGAAGAAAGAGCCGGAGATTTTAATAAAGCTTTCTCAACCTTGATAACTTGGAAAATGGGTGGACTTCAATTCCCAGGATCCCTCAGTTTAGAATAAACTGCACAGAGGGAAAAGTTAACATTTGGCGCCAAGATGTGCTAGCATTAGAACTCAGGGCCTTTAATTTGTAATTCTATTTAAAAGGAATAATAAAATAATTTTCCATAAATATTTATCATGAGCAAATAATTTAGGGCCTAATACAGGGTGTGATACAAACAACAAATAAAATGGCCTGAGTTTGAAGGGGAGAAAATGGGAAAATCCTTTTTGTTTATAATATTTTTGTTTATCTTAATTTACATGGTGCCTTTATTTATTTATTTATTTATTTTACAAACAATTAAAGGCAGCAAACGTATCCATCACACCTCCTTTATCCTATTTCCCACATAACAACAATCCTGTGAGGTGGGTTGGTCTGAGAGGAAGTGAGAGGCCTAAAATCACCCAGTAGCTTTCTTCCCTCAGTCAGAACTTGAACTCAGTACCTCCTGGTTTCCAGCCGAGTGCCTTAACCACCAAACTGGCTGTTGTATGAAAATCATACGTTGGGTGTGGTTTGATATTGTTTATGTCGGCTTCATGTTAGAATAAATTTTCCTCCAGTGATTCCAGGAAAAAAGATGGCTGCTTCCGAGGTTTGAAGGCAAAGGCAAATTTGTGCCCTTTTCGTCTCCAAAAGACTTCTTAGAGGTTAAATCTAAAATGCTCCATTAAGTGTTTGTTATTTTATTGGATTGCCCGTATTTTGATTTAAGGAGGAAATGAATTCCACATTTGCCATTCGAAACGAAACTATATCAAGATTATTTTAATAAGAACATTTCACAGTTTCAAATGCGTTATAAAATCGTACTAAATCATTTTATCTACTTTTTTAAAAAAACACCACCACCACCTGATCGTACATATGGACTTTACTACGACCAAATGTTAGGTATGACACAGAGCAGTTTTAATTGCATTCAGTACTAACATATCAAAGTTTTCTTCTTTCATTTTACAGCAACTTAAGAAGCCATGCATAATGGATTTATTGATTGATCATATGCCATCAAGTTGTTTTTGACTCCTATCAACCACATAAGGTAGTTTTTCTCCATGACAATCTATTATCCCTAACCCACGGCATCTCCATTGCTACTCTTGAGTCCATCCATCTTGTTGCTGGTTGTCCTCTGCTTCTCTTTCCTTCCATCTTTCACAGTATTAGAGTTTTCCCCAAAGCTGGATTTTCACGTTGTTTGATGTGAGATAATTTCAGCCTCATCATTTGGACCGTCTGCTTCCTCAAAAGTCCAAGTTTCGCTTTTTACAGAGTGTCACAGGGGACAGCATAGATTGTGTGAATCTGAACTTTGTAGGGATAGACAGATTCTAGTACAGTGATACCTTGGTACTCAACTGCTTTGAAACTAATCAAATTTGGTACTCAATTCATTTTGGCGTGAACATTTTGTCCCGGTATTCGTCTGTTTGATATTCAATGCGCAAGCTAGACCTCGCTGTTGTTGGCTGCCTTGTGACTCACTACATTATTCCTTGTGGGGAAAATTTTGTTTGGTACTCATAGTTTGGGGTACTGATTGTGCCTCCTGGAACCAATTAACGAGGAGTACCAAAGTACCACTGTATTTGAATATCTTTTCCAAGACCTTCATAGCTACTCTACCGAGTACTTGTCTGCAATGTATTTCTTGGTTTCTTGCTTTACTGTTGACGGTTGATGCTAAAAGTGCTCAAGTGTTATTTTTATAGGCAATTCTAAGAGTGGTTGTTCTACTTGCTCTCATTACTTTGGCCTTCTTTATGTTTTAGTCTCATTTTTTCACTCTGCACTGAACAAAGTATTATAGCTGCAGTTGGTGCGTTTTCAACTTTAACTGAATCCTGACCATGATGCGGTCAGGAAAGCACCTCCGCTCCCTGAAAGCCAACAACAGAGAGAGACTAAGGAGGAGCTACTTCCCACAGGCAATACGGACCCTAAACTATAGACCTCAAACCATAACAACCAGGACTAAAAGTATTCCTATAATCTACCTCTCTCAACCACTCCCTAACTTATTCTCCCTCCCTGTCTATACCATTCTCTTGCCCTACTACCTACGGTCGCGAGCAGTCGCATACACATTTCACTGCATTTCGTACCATGGATGACTGTGCATGTGATGAGTAAGATTTGATTTGATTTGAATCATCAGCCTTAAATCTGCCACCAATTTCTAAACTGGAAAATGGTTAAAGAAAAACACCAACCAAGAATATCTGCCCATATTAATTGAAAAAACACAAACAAACCCAAATCCTCCTGGTATTCCTATACAGTAACTTAAGGGTAAAAATGAAAAAAATTATACAATGGAAAAACATACCCGACAGTTGTACCTGAACAGTGCAAACCTGTGTGGTGAGTTTCATGGAAAAGATTTCCAGGAAGGTCAACATTAAGATTTCAGCTGTAAGGGATGGCAATCGTGCTTTCCAAATCTATTCCCTTTCAACTGATTTAAAGAAGGAAGGAAGGAAGAAATGGACTTGTATTAGGAAATGGAGAAGGAGTGGTGCTTTGCCAGGCTCTGTGGCTTTTGATCTGTCAAAATTCTCCACTGGACAGCCAGATGGAGCTGTGGTGGAAGCTGTGCTGAGATGACACAACTTGAGATCTCTCTCACGCTTGCTGGACCACAGGCTGCAGCAGATGGTGCTAAAGAGTTTTGAGCATACTTTTGCCAACCTCGGAGTTTCTCAGCGATTAGATCTCTTCCAATTCCTTCCCTTTTGTAAAAGGCCACATGGAACTTCTGGCAAGGCAACTTTCAGATTGAGCTCAGGATGCCCTCAGCTCAGGAGGCTGACATCCCATAATGCCAGCCCAACCTCTTACTTTCATCAGGTTTGAAGCAATTGGATCTGCTTAAATACCCTAAGTTGGTGATGGCGAACCTTTTGGGGACTGAATGCCCAAACTGCAAGGCGCGCATGCCAGAAAGCTGAACACCAGCTGACTGGCGGGAATAGGGGCATCCCAACATCAGCAGCTCTGCAAGAGGCGAGATTGTTTTCTTCCATGAGCTTCTGTGTCGTCGTGACACAGCTGGGGCGACAGCGTGCATGCCCACAGAGGGAGGGGGCTCTGGCACATGTGCCACAGGTTCGCCACCACTGCCCTAGGTTCTGGAACATTTTTGGACTTGGGGATATTTTCAATGCAGTTGTCTCTCTCAATCTTCCTTCTGGAAATCCAACTAAGTGTTCCCCATCTATTCACGAGATGTTGGGTGACCTCGAGGGCCTTGTAAAACATAGCTTTAACCGTGGAGCCTTAGCCCTCCACCTTGACACGCACGTACCAAGTTCTGAGCAGTTAAATTGTAGAGTTCTTGGTCCAAAAATCTCGACCAAGTAGTTCTGCATTAGCAGAGTCTCTTAAAAAAAAAAAAAAAGAAAGAAACTTTTCCAAGTTTCTAAGCCAAGTTTCTGCTTTTCTGGATATGATCTCTCTTGCAGATTCAACAGTGATTTGCTGATGTCAACTCTGAAGAAAGTGGCTTGTGTTAACCATCCGGAGATCTATTTATTCCAAATAGACGGTGCCCCCAGATTGTCTAGACTTTATTTTTTGGGAGCATGCTTCTTTTTTCCCTCTGTGCCTTCACCTTGGCTAACACACAGGCCTGACTTTTCTGCTTGCTGGGCAGAGATGAAATTCAACCAGTTCTAGCCTATTAGCTAGAACCGGTAGTAAATTTTCTAAACAGTTTGGAGAACAGGTTGTTAGAAGAAATCTTTTTTTCCCCCCACTTTACAGGGTTAATCCACCCAGCCATGCCCACAGAACGGGTAGTAAAAAAAATTGAAGCCCACCACTGCTGCTGGGGTTTGGGCTCTCAGAATAAAAATATCCTGATTCTTTAATTTCAGGCCGTCCTCGACTTACAACCACTCATTCAAGCAACTGGTCAAAGTTACGACGACACCAAATGAATGTTGGTTATGACTGGCCTTTAGCGTTCCCCCTTTGTGACCAGCCTTTCTTGCACCTCGTTTTATGACCTTAGCAATGGAAATTTGGTCCCAATTGTTAAGTTGAGGACTACCTGTAATCAGCTTTTCTCCTATGACTTTCTAATTCTACAGTTAATTCTCTCCTCAGGTCGGTTTTATTTGTTTATATTATTATTATTATTATTAT
>JAEANM010023741.1:0-11303 GCA_017656035.1 Myanophis thanlyinensis
CCTTAACTATTTTTCTAACCCCCACTCTCCCTTCCTACCTAACTTACCCGCGGTTGCGTAAGCATTTCACTGCATATTGTACCTTGTATGACTGTGTATGTGACCAATGAATTTGAAATTGAAATTGAGTTACTAATATTCTTCTTTATTGGTTGTAGGAACATCTAACCATTTCTCTTTATACTATTGTAATTTTCTAATTCAGCCGCATAAAGCTGCTACGAAAGAAAACTTACCACCTTCATACAAGTATATATTTTTTGCAATAAACTACAAAAAACCTTCGTAGAATTTGCATCGAGGGTCCCCTTGCTGGGTCACCATGCAGCCTCCGGAGTTTGGGCTTTCCTTGGAGATCTGCGTGCATGGCAGCTGCTCTCCTTGCCCCTCCATCCCCAGCGCTACGGCGGAGCCGATCGCACGTCGGCTGCCGCCCGAGGTAATCCCGAAGAGGAATCCTGCTTCGTGGGGATTCCCCGTGCCCTCTTCGCCCAGCCAGCCTGCCTTGGCCCCCTTCCAGGGCCCCTGGTGCCAGGCCAGTCCTGCAGTGCCGCGCGTGCGACGGCTGACATGAGAGCACATTAGTGGTACCTGTAGACCCGGACTCCCCCCTTTTTCAACTCCATTCTGTGTGACGAGCGCACGTCGGCTATCACAATATAGGGAAGCTTTAATAAATAATGGGGGGTAGCCCTCCGACTTGAAAGCATGATCACTTACTTTTCTTTTCTTGCACGTGGTCTATTGTTTGAATAGAGGATCATTACCACTCAAGTCCCTACTGGTGACTGAGTAGAACAGGAGGAAAGGGGCGGCCCTGGCTCTTATATATTTGCCACTCAGTCATAGATCTATTAACGGATAGAGTAGCCCATACGTATATGGAGCATCTCTCCACCCCAGGAGAAAGGCCTCTTTTTGTGATCCTTAGGCTAACAGCTGAGATTCCTATTAGCAGTAGGTCATAGGTTCATTGCTGACCATCATCAGGGAAAATGATCTCCTTTTATTCATCTCTAGAAATTGAAGCTGAAAGCAGTTGTATTGCACAATGCTATCCCAGGTGTCTTTAGCTGTAGCAACAGACTGTTCTTCAAATGCTTACATCTGACAAATAATCCACAGTAAATATATTAGGTTTGGTTTTGTGATAATCTTGGTAGATTTGGGATGATTTTTTAAAATGGGCAGCCCTGGGTCATTGTTGTGTGATAATATCCAATCCCTGAAAATTTACCATGTTTACCAAGAGAAAAATGATACGGTAGCCACTAAACAGCAAATCCCCAATGAGCATTATTATTGCTGCTTATGTTGTAGCCCACACAGGTTAAATGCTAAGCCAAAAAACTTAAGTGTGTGAAAGTGTTCATCTATACAAAGTTCTCATCAAAGTTTTACAAAGAAACTTTTGCTCAGCTTCCCATTACTTCCTGAAATACAGAGCTCTGCTCTAAGAAATTGGGGATTCACAGACGTCTTTCCTGGTGGAATTCTTTGCATGTTTATAAGTGCTTAGAACTGGAAGCTGTGAGGTTGATAGATTTTGAAGGTTGGTGCCTAAAGAATTGGTTAGATTTTATATAGAGACTGCTATTAAATTCTGTGCTGATGCTGATATTTAATGCTTTTGTTTTATTTCAAAGAAACGTTTATACATTTTGAGAACAAGAATTCTGACTCCTAACTTAGATTACAACTTTCCTGGAAATTCATCTCACATAAAGCGATATAGTGGCAGACAGAATGAACAACAGAGTGAAAGCAGTATAATTGCCTTGAAAAGTATAGTTCCTTTCATTTGGTGTAGTTTGGGTGCCCTGCATCATTGGAAGTCATTGGCTTTCACACCTTTACCATCAATGAGATGCAAATAAAACAAAGTCTTTAATAAAGCCTTTAACTTTATTAGTAAAGTTAAACTTTATTGAACTTTATTAAAATCTTTAACTTTAATAAAGCGAAGTCTCATAACGTAACCAGTTGGGCAATCCAGATTGGTGACAGAAAGGATATATCAAAAAAGTGAGTTAATCAGCCTTTATTTAATTAATTTTAATTGGATTTTAAACTGTTTATGTATGTGTTTTTATCTGGCTGTACACCGCCCCGAGTCCCCCAGGAGACGGGGCGGTATATAAATCCTGATAATAATAATAATAATAATAATAATAATAGGATGGAATCAACCTGATCAAGACTCTGTACAAACTTTACTGGGTCTTGCTATGAAATGTAAACCAATGTTTATTCCTGTTCGATGATAGTCTTTTTAACAGGGGCAAAACAGGAAGAAGTAATTCTACAAACCTAGACATTTTTTAGCCTCAGCCTTTTATAGCCTAAAATGAAAAAGCCTTCAGTTTTGAGAGTGTTTGCTTTCAGTATAGCCAACAGAAGTGACAGGCCTAATGCCTCAGGTGTCTTGAGGGAGATTTTTGTGGTACAGTGTGATAGAGCCTTGGCCTAGCCTCCTCATCTCCAGCCTTGTTGTATGCATGACTGGCACCAAGCCTGATAATATCACATGGCAACCTTGGACAACTGTCAAGACCCACTCATCAAGTTTGTTTTTGACAATGTCCAGGATTTTAGCTGACTCGGAGATGCCTGGAAGAAAGGAGAGGCCTGCCAACAGGAGTTCACAGCATGGTCGGTGTAAGATGTCCATTATGAGAACTCCCAAGGCTCAAACTTAGCAGAAACTGCCCAGCATGGCACAGCTAGATCAGGATCTTTCTTACAGACTTGAATGAAGCTATGAAGCAGTTGGTTCTCTGTCAACATGGAGCAAACACTCTTTCTTTCTCCTGCTTTTCCCATGGCTAAATTGCTATTTGGCCCAACATGTTCAGCCTTGGAGCTAGACAACACTTAGTTGTTGACAGAACCATAGTTTCCACTGTGAATAAGATAATGTTTAGAAATTAATGTTTTGCTCAAAATAATCTCCTTCAATCCAGAAACTGCACTGTCTATCTTACCCTTTATAGCATCTTGCTAAAGGCCACCCAAAAGATTAAGTATATGTGCAACTATTTTTTTTAGTCCATTAGCATTAGATATCCCTGCATAACGGTGTTTATGTGCAGCAATAGTCCATTGTTGGCAAGGTAAATGAGACTTAAGTATTTGCTTCTGATTGGATTGCTCATAAAATTATCAGAGGTAGTTACAGCTAGGTTACTTCCAAATGTAGTTCCAAAATAAACCATGTTGCAAGACAGTTAATTGCCATTTCTTTACCATCATCCAAGGCTGTCCTGAGTTTTATGTCCTGGATTATATTCTTGTGGCACCGGTTCAAACCATGGGAACTGGATAGCTATAGGTAGAGAAAAGAGACAATGGCAATCAAATGAAAGTGCTATGTACACTTGGAAAAAATTTATGAGAGGGGAAAATATCAAGAAACCCAGATGTTGCTCAATGCATCATCCTGTGTTCCATCTGATCAGAATCTGTGGGATCGTGTGATTTTTACACACTTAGAGCCGATATAATATTTAGGTCAGAATTTGAAGTTTGAAGTTCTAGTTGCTAATGGACCCCTTTTAGCTCAAGGTTCTTTGAATTTTGGCTGTGGCTGAGCTTGCCTATGAAAAGAGTCGCATGCTTTACTCCTCTTTCATTATGGAGTGCTTCGTCCCCCATATTCCTTAGTGCAGAGCCGTGTAACACCTCAAAAGTTACAGCACTGGCCTCTCACTGACTCCTCATTACCTCAAACCCTTAAATAATTTCAGAATTCCATTCAACCACTTCTGGTGGAACTGTTCAAAACAAGAGAGGCAAGAGGCATTGTAAAATTCCATCTGTTGAAACAATGATAGGGGTTTGTACTAACCGGCTAGTTTCCAAATTTCCAAATCACAGAACACAGTTTTTATATGAAAACCAGTTGAAATGTAATAGCCCTTGGTATAAACTTGATCATATAATTTCTTTCACAAATAAACTTACAAAGTGTTATGAAGTACAGAAAACTACCAAAAATTATACTAGACCTTAGGTATGTTGAAGCCATTATTATCTATATTACAAAAGAAAGAAGCAGAAGTTGCCACAGCTGTCCATCATGACGGCATGTGTGCAAATGCTTTGGTTATGGGCTTGCATCCCATATTTGATTCATGCATGTAAGTTACATCTGTATGATGCATGTAAGTTACATCTGTATGTGCATTTTGTTGTTCTCCCACCTGCTCACCGAGTGACAGTTCTTTGGTATAAATTTACAAGGGTTGAATCAAAGGTAATATCTGCAATAATATAGGTAACCAACAGATGTAGTATTAAAACAGCAGAAGCCTTGGCACGTGCTTTTCTTTTTTCTTTTTTTCATTCAGATTTTTCTGATACTCAGAGACTGCCTTGACAAGCGCCTGAAGTTTTCTCAGCAAGATTTTTTAGAAGTGGTTTGCCATTGCCTTCTTCTTGGGATTGAGAAAAAGTGTCTGACCCAAGGTCATCCAGCTAACCAAAGTGGCACTAGAATTCACAGTCTCCTGGTATCTGGCCTGATGCCTTAACCACTGCACAAAACTGGTTCTTGATATGTCCTTTACCATCTGTAGTTTCACTTCAGGAGGTTGTTGTGAGAATACATTTGTATTATTGTTCATGAAATCAAAGCACTTGGTGAATACTAATCATGTGTCATGATTCAGTTTTTGACTATTGAAAGTCTGCTTCCAACTGAAAAGTACCACTCAGTACAGAATGTTTATGGTGATGACTATGTTGATATGAATATTGTGCATCACTGGACCAAAAAATGTCAAGATGGTAAACAAGGAAGAGCTGATTTTCTGTGATCAAGGACAAAACAGGTGACCTATGACAACTAATGAGTTTCATATGAGATAGGTTGATGAACTAATTGAAGACAATCAGCTGATCACTCAAAGTGAAATTGCTGTCAAGCTTTGCTGGTCACAAAAATGTGTGATGTCACTTTATTGATCACATTAATGATCTTCATTATTCTTAAATATCAGAAAATCTGTGCAAGAAGGATGACTTGAATACTGAGGGTAGAGAGAAATAGAAAAGTTTTATATTTCAGATAAAACTTTTAAGGGTTGACATTTTGCAGTAATAGTTGTCACACTACAGAAATGATGGTGAGAAATTTCTTCCACAGATCACAGTAGGCAGTGAAACAGGCTCATCATTATTAACCATAAATGAAGTGTCAGTCCATGAATATCATGTTGAAAACTTTGGGGGAGGGGAAGAATTAAAATTCAGACCTCTGCAGAAAACTCTTGGTTTGGGAGTTGCAGAAGGTGTTAGTCAAATGGATTTTCTTGAACCTGGCACTACTGTTAACCCAGAGCACTACATTGCAACACCCAAAAGTTTTAAACAATGTTTAAGCAGAGTTTGGAAGCACAAGAAGAAAATTTTGATACAATATCACATTGCTTAGCCTTATATGTCATGAGCTACCCAAGAAACTAACCTGAAGTTGATTATCACCTTTTAACTTCATCTACCATATAACCCAAACTTGATGCTTCCATCTTTTCCCAAAATTGAAGAGATACATTTGTGTTTGACACAGAAGACGAGGTGGGAAGGATTGTCTTGACATAATTGATGAGACAAACTATGGGGTTCTTTTATGATGGCATTATTTAGCCTGCCAATTGTCAATTTACCTTAGAAGTGCAGCAAATAGTGGCAATATATGGAGAAGTAAATACAAGTAACAAGCTCATTTTAAAGATTATTTTCCTAATTCATGTTTTAAAATATTCCAAATGTAAAGCTATAGAGGTGGAGGCATTATTTTCCATTTAACTCTCATCTCTTTCCCAGGATTTGCTGGCCAAAGATAGGAAGGCGGTAAAGTATGTGTTTCACAAAACTGCAATATGAACTGGGCTGCATATGGGTGTGACTGGTTGGTAGGAGCAAGATACACGATTTTCTTTTGGGAGAAGGTAAATTACAAAGAAGTAGGACTATTACTGTTACAGGAAGAGACTGGCACTCAAATTCACAGAGAACATGTTTTGGCTACTCTTTTCTGTAGTGCCTTAACTAAAATATGCATAAATATGCCTTCATGTCTTTCCCTTTGAATGTGTGTTTCATTTTAAAGTCATTTTCTAAACTTGGTCTTTTCCTTGACTGATCCCTTTTGCACCTGGTTTGAAAGAATGAGTATGCTGGTAATTCTCCTGAACTGTGTCACTTTGGGCATGTTCCACCCTTGCGAAGACATGGGCTGTGAGTCTTCACGCTGCAAGATCCTCCAGGTAAAATTTGTTTTATCTTTATGCCAGTTTGTCAAAGTGTAATAAAAGAGAGAGGCCTTAGCTTAGTGGCAAAAGAAGCTCATGTCTTGACTGCATCGGGCTTCAGGTTCCATTTCTAACATCTCAAGCTTTCTTTTTTCTTTAAAGGATCAAATAGGACTCTATATGCCCTTGAAAAGTATCTGGATGCTTCAATTGGTCCAAAATGCAGTGGCCTGTATGGTTTTGTGCAGGCCAAAATGTGCATAGGTGTCATCTTTCCTCCTGGAGCTGCTTTGGCTGCCATTTTGTTTCCAGATCCAATTCAAGGTGCTGTTTGTCACCTTCAAAATCCTACATGGCTTGGGATCAGGTTATTTGAAGGACCATCTTTTCGGGTCCACATCTACCTAACCCACCAGAGCAGGAAGGCAGGAAATGCTATAGGTTCCCTCACCTAATGAGCTAGCAAAATGATGAAATAAGGCCTTCTCCATGATGGACCCCTCCCTATGGAACATCATCCCTGAGGAGATAAAATCGGCCCACCCTTTGACACTCTTTTGCAAATCCCTATGGATTTGCCTGCAGAGAACCCAGAGTTGGATGGAGCCCATCAAGTGGCTTATTTGATTGGCCAGTTGTTGTCATCAGGGGGTGGGGGTTATTGCTTTGTATTGTTTTTTATATTGGGTTTTATGTTTGTAAGATACCCATAATCACTGAAAGTGAGTTGGTAGGTCATATAAATTTTCACAAATAAAGAAATAAGGAACGTGATATACAAGTCTGAGTGAGAATAGCTCTCATGGCAAATGTTTTCACCTGATTTAGGACCTTGTATCCTGTATCCTACATTCCATGAATGTAGGGAAATTCTGTTAGATGCAGTTTACTCTCTGGTCTGTTTGCCATATGGGTAAAGAATCAAGATGGATTTCTTACCTATCATTCTTGAGCTGTCCATATGCATAGTTTTTATGACATATATCCAAGGATAACAGTAAATGCTAAATTTACTGCAGAAACTAGCAGGAATTCGAATACTCAGAGCCAAACATTTATTTGGGATGGGGAATTTGCCTCAAATCCAAATATTATTCAATGTGGGAGATCCACCGAGAACTGAAATTTGGATCTAAAGAGGAAGCAAAACCACCAATTCCCACTGTTAAAATACAGGGGAGTTGCTTTTGACACAAAGTGGGGCAAACCATCTGTCATATGAAGGTAATTCATAGTCTAGTTTGTTCAGATCTTGGCTTCTTACCTAAATAAATCTGTGATTGGAGACTTATAGCCAACTTGAATAGTCTTTCTTCTTCGCTCACTTTGGCACTTTTGGGGAATGAAATAATTGCCTTGCCCATCATTCTTTTCCACTTAGAAATGTGGGAAGAGTTGTCTTCAGGAACATATAAGATTGTGATGGAGGATGGCCTTAGAACAGATTGGGTCAGATTTCTTGAAAAATGAACTGCCACCAGCTCAGATATTTGTCACAGATCCTGCTGCTTTATCTTCCAGAGTTTTGATGATTTTATCTTTGCCTTCTTTGCGGTGGAAATGATAATCAAGATGATTGCTTTGGGGATTTTTGGGAAGAAGTGCTACCTGGGAGACACGTGGAATCGCCTGGATTTTTTTATAGTTTTAGCTGGGTAAGTCAGATATTAATTCTCAAACAAAAAGCAATTTTCTGCCGAAAACAGCTGAGAAATAGATTATCGTGTTCATATTTCTTAGTTATTACATGTAGCTAAACAGAACGAATGTAGAAAGATTTTAGCATAATATTGTGCCTAGCGCAAACTGTATAGAGTTTCAGTTGCTTAGTTCTACTTTTTAATGTTTCTAGCTTTATTCTGGCAACCTTTCTCTCCCAGGGCCCCTCCAGATGTATTGGGAACTGCAATTCCCAGAGTGCAACCAATGGCAGCCTTGGCTGAAAATTCTCGGCCCTGTGATGCTCATACACGCCAATTATGCCATACATACAAAGAGCGAAAATGCGACAGAGGCCTATTATTTATTTTGCCCCATTCAGAATTACATGATAGATGTCAGCGAACATTTCCCCGGCAATTGGAGTACTTTCTTTCAGCTACTGAAAGACATTAAAGGCACTATAAATAATCTCATTGGAGATTTATGGAGTGTTTTATAAATCCCAGCCAAGAGTTGCTTGTGCTATGTTATTTCTGGTGTGCAAAGTTGGAATTTTTGGGGGCTCCTGTACAAGTGGCCTCGGAGTCATTCTCCTCTCCTTTTGGCACAAAAGGCTCAGGAGATGCTGATAATGGACATGGGGAGGTGGAAGATGGAAGATGAGAGCATTGTTAGGGGAAATCAGGAGAACTCTAACTTTGCACCAGAACAGTTTCCTTCGATGCTATACTCATATATTTCTCCACAAGTTTTTTTTTTAACCTGCAAAGAGTGTAAATGAAAAGGTTGTGTTTTTATGTATGGCACATGTTTTGTTCCTCCTGTAATGATCCACATTTCTATGGAAAAATAAAAATAAAAATAACCTTGGCAAACTGCAGAGGCAGATGTATTAGGAGACAGATAGAGTCAGAAGGTCTGGATGTCCACTTTAGCCCCACTTGTTTAAGAGCTAAAGGATCGGACAGCAGCCCATGTTTGTTAGCTCAGGGGCAGACTTTGTGTGCCATGTCTGGAGCTGCCTTCCAAAAGTAGATGGACCAGACCCATTCTGACAAGAAATTAAGGGAATGCTTCAAGCAGCATTTAAGCAGCTTAAAATGTCTAAGCCCTGCAAATTGTGTGTGTGGGGGGGGGGGGGGAACACTAGAGTTTTGGCCTCACTATTCAGAGTGGGGAAGAAAGGGAGTCCTGGTGGGTCTCATTCACCTAATCCAGGGGTCCCTAATCCCCAGTCCGTGGACCAGGATTGGTCCACGGCATGCTAGCAACCAGGCCATCAAACAAGCAAGGCCCCATCCGTGGGATGCAGGCTGCATGTGAAACCACACACCCCTCTGGCCTGTGGAAAAATCTCTCTCCATGGTCTCTGAAGCCTAAAAGGTTAGGAGAAACTGATCTAATCAGTTGCAATTCATGATTACTGCTCCTTTTGGTTACGGGAGAGGATTTTCCAATGCTTTGTGCTCCATGATGTTTATTTGGGAAAGGACATTATTTGGTGACTGAGGACTTGATTTACCGACATAAAGCTCCAGATTTGATTCCAAGTAGCAATTGAAGGGAAATTCCCCCCAAATTTGCCTGGTCAGAGAATGCTGTATGTTACAGCATACAGTAATGCTGTAAAGCCCAGGCCAGAGAACTGTGTAATGCTTTTAATGGCCTAGAGCAGGGGTCTCCAACCGTGGCAACTTCAAGACTTGTGGACTTCAACTCCCAGAATTCCACCAGCAAAGCTTTGCTGGTTGTGGAATTCTGGGAGTTGAAGTTCACAAGTCTTAAAGTTGCCAAGGTTGGAGACCCTTGGCCTAGAGTTAACCTTGAATTTTCTGCAAGAAATCACATGGGGCCAACCTCATTAAAATACAGAATGATGCTAATGAAAGAGAATATTTGTAGCTCAGGGTTGAAATGGATGTGGGGTTCCTTGGTGCTCTCGGAGCTTGGGTTGTTTTCTTGTAGACATTTCCTTACTGTTCTGTAGTACTGATGTAGTACTGATGATACTTTGTTTAGGTAATGAAATGAAATTCTGCAAAAAGAAAAAAAATAGCCAAGCTCAGAGAGTACCAAGGACCCCTCACAGAGTAATTCTTTTTTTTTAATATTCAGAGACTACCTTGTGTATTCTTAAATCTCCGGGAGTTTGTATATAGGGAGCATCATCCCTGTGCGGCCATTCTCTATTATCCCTATTATCTATGAGCCTCGGTGGCACAGTGGTTAGAGTGTAGTATTACAGTACAGCAGTACTTCTGCTGTCTGCTGGTTCAAATCCCACCAGGCTCAAGATTGACTCAGCCTTCCATCCTTCCAAGGTGGGTAAAAGGAGGACCCATATTGTTGGGGGCAATAGGCTGACTCTGTAAACTGCTTAGAGAGGGCTGGAAAGCACTATAAAGCAGTATATAAGTTTAAATGCTATTGCTATCCCAGTCTAGAAGAGGAAAGTGACTAAGGATTGTAAGCAAATGTGTGACAGCAGCAACAGATGTCACCAACACCTCTCTGTCCGCCCTGTGCCCCTTGCAGCCAGAAAACGGGGCAGTATGAATGGTGTTCCTTGCCATCTTCCGTGGGCCTCCTTGCTTCCCATGGCACTCACAGTGTTAACTTTTGCAGACAGCAGCAGCCAAGGAAGGCCACTGTGAAGGCTGACAGCCACAAACCCCACTTTCCTTTGTTCCCTGCCAGCCTGTGTGCTGCTTTCCATACTGTAAGGCCTCTGCAGCTTTGGGCGGACATAGCTGGCATCCTCCTCAAGCATTTGCTTCGGCTCCAGAAATATGGGTAGTCTCAGTTTCATGCCGATTGTCCAAATGGATGAGGTTTCAGCGAGTTTGTTTAAAAGCACGAAGGCTGCATTCCAAAAAGGGGATATTTCAGTCAAAATGTGCGTGATTGCCCTTTTGTTTTGAGGGAACGCGACCAAGTTTTTGCCTTTCATGAAATGATTTTTTTTTCCTTCCAGAGGCACCTGGTTTAAATTAAAGGTTCTTTCTAGCACCCGAGAATCTCCTGGCTGAGGTTTCCAATCCACATGAAAAGTTCCTGGCCTTCAGCCAAAGAGGGTTAAATTTCTTTGACACATAAAGGGCTTGGAGGCTCTCTCTCTCTCTCCACCTTCCTATTCATGAAGAATGCCTTGAGTCTCTTAGACTTCTGCCCCTACTCCCACACACACCCTTTTGTGTATAATTAACTGGAATTTCCTGAAATGGACTAAAGGGTTTGAGAAATAAACCACAATGGCCACATTTTTTGGGATTAGGAAGTCCATAGCCAAAGCTCATCATGCTGCTAGAAGCAGTTTTTTTAGAGGGATGATGGGTCTTATAAGATCCTCCTGATCTCCTTATCCTCCTCCTCTTCTTCTCCTCCTCC
>JAEANM010023743.1:0-11302 GCA_017656035.1 Myanophis thanlyinensis
TTAATGAGATAAGAGAATATGAAATTATATATAGGACAGATAAAAGAATAAATATAATGATTAAATAGATATGGATAATGATATTGAAAATGATATGTAATTGAATTTAGAGAAATGAGATAGATAAAATAAGGTTGAGAAAAGGGGAGGGGATAAAATGTTGAGATAATGCTGTTATAGTTATGAGATATGGAATAGAACAAAGACAAATATGTGGTTGAGCTTATTTCTTTATGGAGAAGTGATAACTCGGGGTCTTGCTGTTCTCAAAAAAAAAGACACATTGTTTTTTGTTTGTCTGTTTGTTTTGGAAAATCTAATAATTTTTTTATAAAAAAAGAAATCAATGTACTCATCCAGGGTTTTCAGACTTGTCAATCCAAAAATCTCCAGTAGTCTAGAAGTAGTTGATGAGCAATTTTTGAAACTTAGAAAATAAGATTTTGCGAACAATGTTCTTTAGAAGTCTCTGCTGAGATTGTGAGCAACATGGCTAATCCATAGCCTCCCAGCCCTCAACCCTGCAGAAAATTGCTGTCATGTGGTATCCTTCCAATAGTAACCATCCAGAGCACATGTGAGCAATCTCCTGTCCTTTCTTTATATAGAACAGTGGTGGCGAACCTTTTACTTACCAAATGCCAAAAAGTACGTGCTTTGTGTGTGCCATCCATACTTGTGTGCAGCTCCTCCATATGCGCTGCATGTGCAACCGCACCATCTACCCATGCATGCAGCTTTTGCACATGCAATGCACGGGCACTGTGCATGGGCACTCATGCACACATGAGCAATTGCGTGTGCATGCGCAGGAGACCTCTGAAGACCAGCTGGATTTCCTGCTGCAATCGTGTATATGCACAGCAGAGGCCTGAAGACCAGCTGGGTCTATGCAATTGCACATGTGTGTATGCTCAGCTGGAGGTAAGTTGGCTGACAGCTTGTGTGCCCAACAAGATGGGACTGCGTGCCACCTGTGGCACCCATGCCATAGGTTCGCCATCAAGGATATAGAGGAAGTTCCAAGGATGCAGTCTACTCATTGGTTCCCTTTGCTGCAGCTGCTGGCTCTCCTTTTGTGAAGACTTCAAATCAAATCAAATCAAATCAAATTTTATTCATCACATACACAGTCATACATGGTACGAAATGCAGTGAAATGTGTATGTGACTACTCGTGACCGTAGATAGTAGAGCGAGAGAATAGTATAGACAGGGTAGGAGAATAAGTTAGGGGGTGATTGAAAGAGGTAGATTATGGGAATACTGTTTAGTCCTGGGTTATAATGGTTTATGGTTTAGTGTCCATATTGCCTGTGGGAAGAAGCTTCTCCTTAGTGTCTCTGTGTTGGCTTTCAGGGAGCGCAGGCACCATCCTGACTGCAACGTAGCGAATAGTCCATTCTTGGGGTGGCTGGGGTCCTACATTATCTTCCTGGCTGTGGTTCGGCATCATTTGTCATAGATGGAATGTTCTGTTTCAAGCACACAGACTGCTTAACAGAGATAGTTAAGCTCAACAGAAAAGGTATAATTGTAGATTACTTTATTCTTCAGGTATTCTCAATCAACAATTTACAGTTACTAAAGGGATTCTTCTGAGATATATAAAGTCTGTTCCTTTTCGTGTAGGTGAAAAGAGGTACTTTTCTTCCTGTGTTGAGAGAGCAATGGCTCTTGTCTTGAGGGGACTGGATGGCTCCCGGCAAGACTACAATTTAAAAAGGCCCACTGGCCAATTAAAAACACCAATATGACTACATGGCATAAAATTACATTTCCCAGAAATCAATCTCTTAAGGGGTGATTCTTAATTGCTAAACTATTTACCCCAACCAGCACATGGAGTACAGTTCAGGGAGCTTGGTGTGGATGATGTGCTCTGCTATGCTCACCACCCTCTGTAGGGCTTGCCTGTCCTGCATGGTGCTGTTTCTGAACCAGGTAGTGATACTGCCCTTTAGGATGCTTTCTACTGTGCAGGAGTAGAAGCTCCTGAGCACTTTGGGGGGGGGGGGCAATCTGAAGTCTCTCATTTGTCTAAGATGGTATAGACGTTGCTGGGCCTTTCTCACCATGATGTCGATGTGTCGGGTCCATGTCAGGTTCTGTGAGATGTGGATGCCTAGGTATTTGAAGCTGTCCACTCTTCACTCATGCGGGTCACTTCGTTGTTTATGTTGAGCCCAAGTGGTGGCTTGTCCAGCTAGTTGTGGTTCAGAAAATATTGCTTGGAACACTTCCTTCCTCTTGCTGTCAAATTGGGGTTTTCTTGACAGTACATCTGCCAGTAAATTTTTCCCCCCTGGGTAGTACTTCAGTTTAAAGTTAAAGCATTTGAAGTATTGAGTACTGAGTATAGGTTTCCGTGGAAATAGATGTATGCAAAGTCCATCAATCAATCCGAATTCATACACAGTTAAGTCAGTCAGTCATCAACAGTTCAGTTCAGGGATAATCCAATAATCACAGTCCAGTAACAAATATACAGGTTGGTAACAGTTTGCAAACAGTAGTAAAACTCACAGAAAATCCACGCTGGTTAATACACGGCACTTTTAACTCCTCAGCAACAACAGTAACCAGCATCTACCAGTGATTCTGGCTCCATCTTATGGCGACTTGAAGAAGCAGCAGCCAATCACACTTTCAGCATTATTTAAAGATACAATACTTAAAGTAACAATCCTGGTTTATATATTGTCAATCCAATTGTTAGTTTTACATTCCTAACATAAAGTTTCCTGGGCGTTTGCAAAGCCTCAATGTTTTTGTGATCAGTTCAAACTTCAAACGGCTTTGTAGTCTTCTAAGAAATGTCTCTATGTAAGGAGTCCCCATTGGACTGCAAAATCCTCCCTCTTCCAAACTGCCCATTTGCGTTCTGAATCTGATAGGGGGTTTTTTTGACACACATGCACATGGCAGGAGTTGGTCCTGTGAACCTCTTTGAAGGACTGCAGCCACTGCTACATCGTTGGCGTCTGCTTGCACAACAAATGGTTTATCTGGGTCGGTGTTGGAGGATGGGCTCTTTTGCAAAGAGCTCCTTTAATTTCTCAAAGGCTTTTTGAAGTCCATTGTCCATTAGCAGTTGAGAAGGTATAGGTTTATTTAGAGAGGGGTCTGTTTTTAACAGCTCGTTTAAAGGTAATGCTACTTTGGCAAACGCAGGGATGGATTGCCAGTAGAAGTTAGTGAAGCCAAGAAAGCTTTGGAGTTGTTTACGCGTGCGTGGTGCTTGCCAGTCTAGCACTGCTTTCACGTTCCTGGGATCCATTTCAATCCCTTCATGGGATACTCAGTAGCCTAAGTAATTTAAGGATTTTTTTATGGAATTCGCACTTTGAGAGCTTGGCATAAAGTTTTGCAGCTAATAATTTTTTCAGAACCAGTCGGACTAGCTTGACATGTTCCTCCAGTGTGTAGCTAAAGGTAAGAATATTGTCTAAGTAGACGAGAACCCCTTTATATAAATAATCATGTAAAACTTCATTAAATAACTGCATGAAGATAGCCAGGGCCCCTTGGAGTCCTAAAGGCATGACTTTAAATTGGAAGCTTCCCAAGGGGCAGTTAAAGGCTGTTTTCCACTCATCCCCCTCTCGGATGCGAACCCTGTAATAGGCTTCTTTTAGGTCCAGCTTGGTGAATATTTTCCCTTTGGATAGGTGATTTAATAAATCTTTCATGAGGGGGAGTGGGTAGGTGATTTGCACGTACACCCCATTGATCGAGTGAAAATCCATGCATAATCGAAGCCCCCCCCCCCCCCCAATCTTTTTCTCTAAATAATACTGGAGCTGTTACTTTGGATTTGGCAGGCTCGATACACTCACGAGCTAAGTTTATGTATTTTCTTAGCTCTGTCATTTCGGCTGGTGTCATGGAATACATTTTAGGTTTTGGCAACTTCTCTCCCAGCTCTAATTCTATGGCACAGTTGGATGGTCGATGTGTGGGGAGGGAGTTGCACTCCTCTTCACTGAACACCTCTGCCAAATCTTGTTATTCTTTAAGGATAGTGGGGGCTCCTGGCAGCTGCTGTGTTGCTGTTTTGGCTGCTTTTGTGTGGGAGGGAGGGATCCCGGGCTGGCCTCGGTCCAGAGGAATGGGAGGCAGGGGCCCCACCCCTATGATGATTTTCCTATATCCATCTTCCATTTTATTGTTGGGACCCATTTGTCTAGCCACACAAGTTTGAAAGAAACTACTTCAGTTATCCCCTCGCAGGTGTCGGTTGACCTTGCCTTGACATCCTCAAATAATTTTATTTAGACTACCAACTATCCTCTAAGACATTACCCATCCCAATTTTCCAGGCTCCAACAATGGCAGCATAGAAACTTCTGCAGATAATATGGCTTCCAATGCTGACAGCAGTGTCCTGCAGCCACCAGAAAAGTCAATGCAATCCTAGACTGCATTAACAGAGGAACAGAATAAAGATATGTGAAATGTTAGTACCAATTTATAATACTTTGGAAAAGACCACACTTGGAATATTTCATCCAGTTTTGGTCGCTATAGTGCAGAGAAGAGCAACAAAGATGATTAAGGGGCTGGAGGCTCAAACGTATGAAGAAAGATTGCAGGATTGCAGGAAAAGTAACCTTTTTAAATTGAATCTGAAGTGCTTCATGGTCCAGTTTTTAAAATTATTCTTTGTAACACAAAGACTAATATTGATATAGAACTGAAAATTAATAACAAATGTTACAATCATGGTCTTATCAGATTTGGACTGAGAAAGGACAGAGTAACACAGAAAGAATCCTTATGGGCAATGGCAGTTTTGTTAAATTTATGAGGTGACATAAAAAATATTTTACAGGTAGTCCTTGACATATGACAGTGGCCGTTCAAAGTTACTATCTAGATCCATAACTCTTGACAGTCGGCCCTCTTCCTGATGGTCATGTGATTGCATTTTATTTTATTTTTATTATTTTTTATATATGTCAATATCATTGTATGAACAGTGAGGTTTCTGGTTATCGTTCATTTAAATACAAGTAATAATAGTAATATTAATATTGTTTGTTACATTAATACTTATGTAATTGTGGTATTATACATATTTATGTTAGAGCATGTTCCTTCATTATTTAGTTGTTCAATGTTTTAGTGCACTATGTCTACTATCTTTTGCTTCTGTACCTCCCGAGGATCTACCCAAGCCCATATCTTCTCTTCAAAAATATCTTTTTGTTTATCCAATCCCATTTTTGGTCTCTTAATATATATTTTCCCTGATTTAATGCATCAGTTTTTATTGTCTTCTCCTTCTTCTCTTCTTGTTTTATTTATTTATTATAATTTGTTTATTTGTTGATTTATCTGTTCTATCTTTTCCTATGACCTTTCTATTATCTCCTCTATTTCCTTTTATGGTCTTTATTAATTGTCCCTTGTTGTACATTTTCTAATTCCTCATGTATTCACGCATTAAGTCTTTTATCTCCCTGTGGTTCCTTGTCAGCATATCATAAATACTTTAGAACATCAACACCAGAAATGTGGTGTTGTCAACATCTGACAAATATTAAATTCAGCTTATGCAAATGAACAATATTCAAACAGATAGTTCCAGCATTTTAAAACGACTTTCAAAGATATTATCAATAAAATTTAAGAATCCAGTCTTTCTATGTTTTAAAGATTTTGCCTTTAATTCCTTTTTTTCCGGGTCTGTAATTTATCTCTCTGTAATTGTTTGCCGCTGTCAGGGTTCCACACAACATCAGCAAAACAATCAGAACTCCAAAGAAACAAAAGTCCTTAGAATAAGATTTTATTGAAGATATTGTAATGGTACAATCTGGAGAAATCCTGAATCTAAAATTCCTGGGCTTTCTCCACCCAAGTGAAAGTTCCACCCCCTAATTATCACATGTTAACTTCTCACCAACCTCTTCAAAGAAAGTTCCAACATTCATTTCAATCCCTCCTCCCGCAGGTGTCCATAACACAAAGAAGATTCTCGTGAGAAATATTTCTAAAAGAATGTAGAATAGATAACAGCCTCCAAATCAGTTCTACCAACCTCCACTTTCCCAACTCCCTTGCTAAAATTGTGTCAAAGCTAAAAGGTCCAGTGTAACATTTGCAAAAGAACCAACTAATAAATCTTCAGCATAAAAGTCTCCTTTTAGTGTGACAGGCTGCCTCCCTCTTCAACAAAAGGCGTTTTCCTTAATACAAGAAAAGTTAATCAGACTTCCCCAACACAATCTACCACCATTCCCCCCCCCCCCACACACACACACAGGAGATCCCTTGGGCTTATGAGGGAACTCCTCATAAAATTTCCTAAGTGATCTGCCTTAATGTCATGGCTCTTAACCCACGTAGCTTCTGAGAGAGGGTATCCCTTCTACTGGACTAAATACATTAGGGTTCTCTGAAGTAACTTGGAATCCAAAATCTTCTTCACTTCATAGTGGGTCTGCCCTTGAACTGAGGAATACCAGGTGTACTTTTCCCAACAATCTAGGAAAGCTCAGCTAAACTGTGACTGGGTTTATTATCTTAACTATGGGGAAGGGACCCAGGAACTTTGCCCCAATTTCTTGCTCGGTATCTTCAGTTTCAGATATTTTGTTGACAAGTACACGTGCTCCCCCACTCTAAAGGGAGTTTGATCAGTCCGATGTTTGTCAGCTTAGCCAATTTTTTAAGAGCAGCCTTAGTTTTTTCCCAACCCTCCCTCAGACCATCCACTCCTGCAAGGACATAGACAAAGGGGGTTCTCGGGGCAGCTCTGGCATTGGAACAAAGTCCACCCCACTGGTCACTTGAAACAGCGTTAACTCAATGCTGCTGTATACTGCATTGTTGTAAGCAACCTCTGCAAATGGCAACAGGTCTGACCAGTTGTTTTGCTGATAGTCCACATAGCATTTCAAATATTGCTCCACCATGGCGTTTGCATGTTCAGCAGCCCCATTTGTAGCCAGATGAAACACCTAGCTAAGTCCTTGGGCCGATCTTATCAACTTCAAAAATTGCCTCCAAAACTTTGCGGTAAACTGTACTCCTCAGTTGGAAATCACTTGCTTTGGGTCTCCATGCAACTGGTAGACTTGCTGGATAAATATCTTGGCAAACTTCTTCACAGATGGAAGACTGGGGCATGCCACAAAATGGGCTTGCTTGGAAAACAGGTCATTTACAGTCCAAATGTTTTCCCATCGCTTGAGGGGAGGTCTACGATGAAGTCCATTCCAAACTCCTCCCAATGCCAAGAAGGTTCGGCCACAGTTTGCAGGAGGCCAGGAGGTTTTCGGGGCCTGCCCTTCATGATGGCGCAGATAACGCACCTCTTTACATCGCCTTCCACCTCAGGTTTGAGGCGCAGCCACCAAAACTGTCTCTGTACCAGGTGAAGAGTCTTAAGGAATCCAAAATGACCAGCTGATTTTGCATCATGGCACTGCTCCAGGACTTTTATACGTAGGCTGGTCGGGATGTAGATCTTGGTGCCTTTCCATGCGAGGCCATCTTAGACCTTGAGGGAATCTCAATTGTCGATGAACCAAGGGTCTGTTGTCAAGGCGTTGTCGATGTCATTAGTCAATGGGTGCAGGCCACTTGGAGTGCAACAATGGCTTTGAGCCCTCGTCACCTGGCCTGCCGTCTGTGAAGGGAACAGCACCGTCTAGATGATTTCTTCCCTTTTGCTGTTGAACAGTGCCTATGGGACCGGAACGGGTGCAAGGCATACAGACCCTAAATGGCCACGCTGCCCACATCAGAAGTACCTCACTTGCTATGTGGTGCCCTCCCCTGGTTGGCCGTGCTGGCACTGCTGCTGCCCGTCTCCCCATGGGTTTTCTCGCCAGTTTCGTAGCGGAGACCTTCCAATGTGAGTAGATCTCAAGGTGCTGTCAAGCCTAAAAGGATATTTTTTGTTTGGGTGCTTTTCTAGCTGAATAATATTATATTGGGCCTTTTAGCTTTGACACATTTTTTCTTATTTCTGCAAGGCTACCAGGTTGGAGGAATGAAGGTTGATAGAACCAACTCAGGGATGTTATCTAGTCTGCATTCTTTTAACATATTTCTCATGGAAAAGTTTCTCTGGGCTGTGAACACCTGCTAGGGGAAGTCCTGGATGGAACGTTAGAACTTTCTTTGAAGGGGTTGATGAGAAATTAGCATGTGATATTTAGCGGGGTGGAACTTTCAGTTTTACTGGGTGGAGAAAGCCCAGGAATTTTAGATTCAGGATTTCTCCAGACCATACCAGTACAATGTCTTCAATAAAATCTTATTCTATGGACTAAAATTGTGTCAAAGCTAAAAGGTCCAGTGTAACATTTGCAAAAGCACCAACTAATAAATTTTCAGCATAAAAGTCTCCTTTTAGCGTGACAGCCACTTTAACAATCATTTCAGACTGTCTCTTTTCCAGGGTTTATTTTCTTTGGGGTTAGGTTTTAAGTAAAAAAAATAATTGCCTCACCCAGTTCCAGTCACTGTTCATCTACACCACTCCAGCACATTCTTTGTTTCTTTGGCTGCCCCAGCTTTATGGCAGCCATAATGGCTGCCTCCCCTCTTTGTTGTTGGATGGGAGGGAATCCCTGGGTCTAGCAAGAGAGCAGCTGCTCTCTGCAACCTGCAGGATGCCCCTCCTTTCTTCATCACCTCTACAGGGTGACTTTAGCCCTTTGGAGGCCCCTCCAATGAGGAGGATTCAGTGCAGGATCACAGAGCCCTACTCCCAGCGTCTTATCTGACCACAACATCAAACTGGAAGTCTTGCAACTGCGTTTTATGATGGTTTTGCTGAAAACTGGCATCTCATGTTTTTGGTAAAACTGGGGGTTTGCTTAAAAAGGTTGGTGTTTACATAATAACCACTGCAAAAAATGGTATAAAATCAGGTCAGTCACATGAACCATGCACTTATGACCGTTACAATTTACAACCATATGGGCAGGCTCTGTTACAGTTATTTGAGGACTACCTGTACTGCTGTATTCTCTTATATTCCCTGTGCAGCAATTAAGTTCAAATAATGAAACCATGTAGCAAGAGCAATCTCATTTTTAAATCTTTATTGAAATTCAATGTTTTTTTTTTACTGTGGTTTAATTACAAATGTATCTTACTATTTTATTAAAAAAAGACAGCCAGACAAGGGAATACAGAAAAATGGCCTGATAATGTTGAATCTATTTTAAAGTATGGTTCCCTGGACTGACTATTATACTCCAACTGCAGCATAACTAGTTATTATTATCATCTATGATATGAATGCAATGCTTTTGAAAAAGAAGCCCAAAATTTTAAAAATCTTTTTAGCTGTTGTATTGCACTGAATTGCTCATGTTCAACAGTGGTCTAATAGTTTCCCTAGATCCTTGCCATCCACTAGTATTCCTAAATTTGTTTTGTTGCCTCAGGCCAAATCTTCCCAATCCTATATCTGTGTATTGAACTTTTCTAGCCAAATGGAAGACCTTACATTTGTCATTTTCCAACATTTTTCTAAAGCAATTAGCCAATCCCCCTGGCATAGTAGCATCTGAAAATTTGATAAGATTTTCTTCCATTCTCTCATCTTAAGTATCTTATAAAAATGATTATTAGCATTGAGCTGAGAATAGGAATGCCCTATTTTATAATTTCTCCCAGGATAATTTAAATCCATTTATGAACATTCTGTGGATGTATCTGTCAACCATTTGATTGTACTTGAATAGAGTTCAAAATTTATGTTGCTAAGTAATCTTTTCACCATTTTACAATCTTCCTTGCCATGTTGTTAAGTGAATCACTGCAGTTATTAAGTTAATAACATGGTTATAGAGTGAATCATACTTCCCCATTAACTTTGCTTGCCAGAAGGTTGCAAAAGATGATCACATGATCCTGGGACATTGCAACTACATGCCAGTTGCCAGGAGTCCGATTTTGATTACGTTACCATGGGGATCCTGCAATAGTGCCATTGTAACTTTGAACTGAATGCATTGTTATAAGTGAAGGACTATCTGTAGTACAATCTAGACCATATTTATCTATCTTCTCCAAATATCACAAGAGATCTTGCCAAATGCCTTATTAATGCGTTAAGAACAAAAATACATTTTAAGAAGACAGTCACTTATGTAAAATGGTATAGATTCTTCTACTTGAATAGAGGGCTGGACTAGAAGACCTTCCAAGGTTCCTTCCAGCAAGTCATTCATTCTGTTCTATTCTACAATGCATCCATGCTATTTCTCTTTCCCTATTGGAATATTGGGAGTCTGCTGGGTTGTTGTTGTTTTTTGTTTCTTTTTTTTTTTTTTTTTTTTTTTTTTTGCACCAATCCTCCAGGAGTTTTCAAAGATTATAGTCGGTAATTGTAAGATCACTTCTGCTAATTACTTCAGAATATTTTTTATTATTATCTGGCAAGAGGTGAAGGAAGGGACATAATCAGGAATACATTTGTGATGACATCTGGAAAGTCTTCTGAACTTTTAGAAGATAAATGTTTGGGTTGTTTTGTGGCTCGAGATATAATTAAATTGGGAAACTGAGTATAGAATTATATCAGTAATTCATCTTTGGGATTTTTTAAGTTTTATGACACAAAGTTTAGAAGGTTTTTATACATAAGGAGATGAATTGCTTATGGTGTTAATACTAGCATTTCTGTTTGTAAAATAGGTTGTCATGCTGGCTATGTATAATCTATCACTAGAAGGAACTGGTCGCCAAGGTTATTTCCGATGGAAAGAAGACATCTGTGCTTTTATTGAAAAACACTGGAGTTATCTACTAGGAAACCGGTAATTATTATAGTTATATCGTAATGTATACAGTAGTATCATTTAAATACTCAGTGTTAATTTGGAAAATACATTATTATTTTTAATTTTTGACAGAAAGGCCACAAGCTCCAGAATTTGCAACGCATATACAATTTTCTTGTAAAACATAAAGTTATCATTTTAAAAACAATGTTGTGTTGAAACGTTAACCAAATACGATTCAGAAATCTCTAGTATACCAGCAATTTTAATAAAATAAAATGCTGATATTTTTATAGTTAAAATTTGCTTACAGCTGGCTATACTTTCAATTATTGTAACTTTAAATATAGGTGAAACTTGGAAAATTAGAATATCGTGCAAAAGTTCATTTATTTCAGTAATGCAACTTAAAACATGAAACTAATATATGAGATAGACTCATTACATGCAAAGCATGTTCAAGCTGTGATTTGTCATAATTGAGATGATTATGGCATACAGCTCATGAAAACCCCAAATCCACAATCACAGAAAATTAGAATATTACA
>JAEANM010023744.1:0-11302 GCA_017656035.1 Myanophis thanlyinensis
AATGCACGCCAGAAGGTCCGCAGGTCTGTGATGGTCCGGATCTCCGGGGGCAATTCGTTCCAAAGGGAGGGTGCCCCACACAGAAGGCTCAAACCCTCGGGGCTGCCAGACAACAATATCCAGGCAATGGAACCCCAAGGAGGCCCACCCTGTGGGAACAACTGGCCACCAGGAGGCTGATGGTGGCAACAGGCAGTCCCGTAAATACCCAGGTCCCAAGTCATGGAGCGCCTTGAAGGTGAGAACCAGTACTTTGAATCGCACCCGGAAGGCCACAGGGAGCCAGTGTAGCTCACGCAAGAGAGGTGTAATATGGGAGCTCCAAGGAGCCCGCAAAATCACCTGCACGGCCGCACTCTGTACCAACTGCAGCCTCCGGATGCTCTTCAAGGGGAGCCCCATGTGGAGAGCATTGCCATAGTCTAGGCAGGAGATAACGAGGGCAGAAGTGACTGTGTGAAGAGCGCCCTGATCCAGAAATGGCCACAACTGGAAGATCCTTCAGACCTGATAAAATGCATTAGTCCTTTAGAACAGGGGTCTCTAACCTTGGCAACTTTAAGATTTGTGGACTTCAACTCCCAGAATTCCAAAGCTTTGCTGGCTGAGGAATTCTGGGAGTTGAAGTCCACAAGTCTTAAAGTTGCCAAGGTTGTGCTTCAAAGGTCATCTAACCCTTCCAATAAAATAAATGAACAAATCCCCTTCATTTTCTCTCTCCCATTTTTTCTCTTATCCATTTTTTCACTCATCTACAGTACTTTTTCCCTTGCTTCCAATTCTGGCCACTACAAGTAGCCTATAAGTACATACAAACGGAGTCTTTCTCTCATAGGAATGGATAGGTCTGTGGGGAGAGAGAAGAGGAGATTTGTTCAGCTCTTCAGCTCCTAAATTCAAAAATGCTGTGACATTAGAAAGCTTTAGAATAACAGAGTTGGACAAATGGTTATCCAATTTTTCCACTGAAAAAGAAAGCACAGGATATTAAGCCTTGATATAGACCTGTACTATAGGAATAGATGGAGCATTTCATCATTCCTGAAACCCATTTCCTACTCAAAAACTTCCTTTCTTCACAGTTGCTAATTGTAGGAAATAATGGTTCAGGGTTCTAATAGGAGCTAGGGAGGAAGGAGATGAATTATAACATTTCTAAGCTAGTGTAATATTGACAAATGGTGCTCTGCAGGTTCTGTTTGACTGCAATGCTTGCTCTGCATTTCTCAGCTCCCAAAACTTTCATGTCACATTCTCTGTGACCATCATGGGTAACAGGCAGGAAGTAAATTACATGACCCTTGTCTGCATACAATTCTGCCCTTTTCGTTTTGTGCCAGCATTGTGGTCTTCTGAATGAACATATGCAGTGTTTTCTTTCAAACTTGGCAACTTTAAGATGTGTGTGGACTTCAACTCCCAACTCCCAGCAGGGTTGGCTAGGGAATTCTGGGAATTGAAGCCCACACATATTAAAGTTGCCAAGATTGAGAAAACTCTGCTCCGGTGACACAAGACTGGCCTTTCCATTCTATAACAAGTTGTCAAGTGTATTTGGTTCAAAGACTGAAAGAGACATAGTAACAAGGTAACAACATAGTAACAAGCATTCATGCCCAATGAATAGGCATAACAACTAAGTCAGCCAATGAGGGCTGTTTGGAAACTGAAACAGTATTTGCTGGAGTCAGCAAGGAGCCTGGGAGTGGCTTAGCTCTGCAGCTCAAAAAACTGAAACTAAGTCTGAGCATGCTGTGCTGAGCTCTGAACTGAAACTGGAACTCCTCTCCTCTGCTTGTATTTGCTACCATATTGGAAAAACCTGCCTTTTGGTATTGTAGACATACTTCATGTTATATTATATATATAAAGAGAAGTTATTGGATCCTGCTGAGTTCAGTTACTTGTGTGTGCTTCTGAATGTAATTGCTGCTGTAAACTCTGACACATGTTTTGGCTGATCAGGATCAACCTTAACATTTTTTTGGCAGTGATGCCAATGGGTTGGGATATTTTCCCCTAGTGGGGTGAGTGGCTGAAGAATCTTTATATTTTAAACCATATTAAATTACACTGTAGTGTTGTTTTGTGGTGTTTTCTTTTTTAAAACATGGCTTGGTGAAGATAAGGCAAGGGACAGCAGAAGCAGACCAAGTTTGGTTCTCTGGGTGTTCACATTTGGACCAGATCCATGATGTGAAATTGATCAGGCCTCCACTCTTAGGAATGGGTGTCAGTGAAAAGAGACGATTTCCAAGGAATTTGCATATTCCTTGTCTCATTTTTCCTGTCTCCCAATATGTGTTGGCTTAGCTTATTTCATGATGCAGCCATGTGTGGGTGTCTATGTGTAAGTGTATAATTGGGTGTGTGTCTGTCTGAATAGGAATTTGTCAGAGTGATGGAAAGGAAGCATATACACATACAACCTTAACTCCCCCCCCCTTCCTTTTGTAGTTATAGGGGCACTCACTAAACACTGGGCATTTGGAGGAAGATTGTTATTAAAATGGTCAGTGTTTTTTTCCCATTTTTGTGGTGGCTTCTCTTAATGAGCATTTGCTTGACGTTTTAATAAAACAATTAAGAGCAAAAGGAAGTAAACAGATTTATAAAGCCCAACAACATGCCTTTAACCCCTCAAGGGCATGTTAATTTCAGTCTTGAGGTCACTTTATTTCTTTCTTAAGTCATTTTAAAATAATTATTAATTAATTTAAATGTATTAAACCATACATTTCATTCTTATGTCTTCCTGAAAAGGTGCTGTTTTGTTTTTTGACTGCATACAATTCAACTTTGGAATTTGTTTGCCACAAATGTGGTGCAGCCTATTAGCCTTCAAAAATGGTTGGATCAATTCATGGAAGAAGCCATGAGGATCAAATGCCTTGTTGGCAGTAGAACTGCCTCTGGAGGCCATCTACTGGGAGACTAATGGACTTCCTTCTCCAGTTGGTTAGCCCACTATGAGAAACAATTGCAAGACTTAGTTGACCACAGCTCTGATCCAACAGGCTCTACTCATATTAAACAACATGGACATGTCCATCTGGTCTCCAGGACTTAAGTTGAACTCCTCGAAATTTTTTGGGTGGGTAACCCTCAAGACAGGATAACTGATTTAACTTTCTGCTTCAAATCATTCTACAGAGGAATTATTGAATCAGTCATCTGCACCTCTATAACTGTCTGGTTTGGTTCTGCAACCCAGCAAAACAGACACAGACTACAGAGGATAATCAGAACTGCAGAAAAAACAATTACTACCAACCTGCCTTCCATCAAGGACCTGTATATTGCACAAGTCAAAAAGAGGACTGGGAAAATATTTAAGGACCAGTCACATCCTGGACATAAATTGTTTTAATTCCTACCCTCAAAATGATGCTATAGGATACTGCACACCAGAACAACTAGACACGAGGACAGTTTTTCCCCGAATGCCATCACTCTGCTAAACAAATAATTCCCTTAACACTGTCTAACTATTTATTAAGTCTGCATTACTATTATTCTCATCATTCCTTCACCCACTCACTCCACTATGACTATAACTTGTTGCTTGTATCTTTACGATTTATATTGATTATTGTCTCCTAATATGATTTGACTGTTTATTTGTACCCCATGATTATCATTATGTGTTGTATCTTATGATTCCTGACAAATGTACTGTTTCTTTTAATGTACACTGAGAGTATATGCACTGAAGATAAATTCCTTGTGTGTCCAATCACACTTGGCCAATAAAGAAATTCTATTCTATTCTATCATAGGTGCCTGTGAGGATGGAAAGAGGGGAAATGACAAACAAGGATCATGATGGTCACAACATAAAATCCCTTGGCTTATATACAGTACTTACATCTGGCATTGGGTCATAAACAGAAAAGGCTGAGATTTGGGTCATGACACTGCAATTTTGTCATTCTTTTCTCCATCACAGTTTGTAAAAGGTAAGGGTAAAGGTTCCCCTCGCACATATGTGCTAGTTGTTCCCAACTCTAGGAGGCAGTGATTTAGAAACATCTCCGTTTCTAAGCCAAAGAGCCAGCGCTGTCTGTGGTCATGTGACTGGCATGACTAAATACCAAAGGCGCATGGAGCGCTATTACCTTCCCACCAAGGTGCTCTGTTTGCATTTTTACATGCTTTCGAACTGCTAGGTTGGCAGAAGCTGGGGCAAGTAACAGGAGCTCACTCCGTTTTGCGGCACTAGGGATTCGAACCACTGAACTGCTGATCTTTCTGATCAACAAGCTCAGCATCTTAGCCACTGAATGACAGTGCCCCACCCCAGTTTGTACCAGACTTATTAAGTCTGGTTTTTTTTTAATAAAACAGCATATGAAATCAGAAATCCAGCCTATAAATTCTCCTTAAGGTAGTGCCTCTCAAACTTTTTCTTTCATTGCCCCAAACCATTTATCAGAAAGTTTTATTGAACTCCAAGGACCATGGTAAGTCCCTTCCTTCAGCACCATCAAAATTTGAACAGTTGCTGAACGAATGGTTGTTAACTCAAGGACCACCAACATCACTGAATTATCTTTATGTCATTTCACTAAATTACCATCGGTATTTTCCCTGATTTTTCATTGTAATTTGGAATACTTGGGAAGATTTTTGAGCAAATATTTAGTACATCTGGCAATCTTGAAGTCGATTTAAATGACCTTGCTGTAATCAGTAATGGGTTCCTGTGTTGTTACCCAAAGAAAAACCAATTTTACTCTATTTAGGGGTAATTTACCCAGCTTTGGGAAGCACTGCCTTATAGTAAATTCTTTTGATAGCCATAGCCAACAATAATTTCCTATTCTTCCAATAAATTGCAGGAAATTGAGGACTCCTAAATACGCTATTGGTGTGAGGGTGAGGTTGTAAAAGACTGCCTTTATTATATATCACTTTAGGGAACTTTTGAGCTGAAAAGTAGCACCAGCATATATAAGCCCGTTTACATACAGATATACAGCTCTGGGTGTTAATGAATGATAAATGTATGAAAAGGCATATAATGAGTCAGTGATTTGATAGGACTTTCCCAACACTTTTTGAATTTTCTGTTTGCATTACTCGCTAGCTAGGGATCAGACACCACTGGACACTTACCCAGAGTGGCTGTGTGGTGCTTAGGGCTGTTGACGTTCAAATGGATATAATTGTGATGCATGTTATCTGCAAGGCAAGAAAAAAAAAAGAGAGAGAGAAGAATGCATGGAGCCGTGCTGCATGTTCCTGCAGGCGGCCGCTAGAGGTCAACTCATTCAGATTTTTTTTCCAAGCATCAGCTCTGGGATATGGGTACCAATCCCGCCTTGTTTTAAATTAGACAAGAGGACCCAAATGAATTTGGTCCTCCTCCTTGCAGCTTTTGGTCTGCGCTCGGTGCTCAGAACACACTCTGCAAAGGGAAAGGATCTTATTTGCTCTCGCTGTTTTCCTAGAACGCACGTGCTGGAGGAATGTGATCTGCAGAAAATCACTGGTGAATTCTTTTTTTCACCACAGCAAGCCAAATGCTCCTCTTTACAGAGCAGTGATGGGTAGGCAGCTCAGTGGAGGGGGGAAAAAAGTGGACAACTTTCTATGATTCCCAGGTTTTTGTCTGGTGATAGCATTTTCTCTTCCCTTTCCTCTTACTGTGATTTTTCAAAACAGGGTAGACAACGGAGAAGACAAAACACACAGAAAACAAGGAACCGTATCAGGATGCTTTTCAGCATCTGGATAGCAGATTTTACATTTCCCTGCTCCCATTTTCTGCAAAGCTTGTGTTTCGATGCTGATACCCTTCCTATTGATTGTCTGTTGCTCTGCTTGAGCTAGTTTTGTCTACTGAGTTTGTTATTAGAATGATTGCGGTCAAGATTCCCTGGCTGGGGACTCTTAACATCTCTGAGAAGAAAGTGTCCTTGAACAACAACAACAAAAAAAAGCCATTTTCTCTTTCTTCTCACCTGGAAAAGGAGCAGTTTCGTGTCTGAATGCAATTCTCTCCCCCTCCTCACTACCCTAATATTAATGTTTGAGCCAGCACAAAGACAGCCAGACAGCTAGAATTGGTTGTCATGGCAAACAGGCTGTTTCCCCGTGACTTCTTTTTTTCAGCTTAGTTCTTGCTGCTGATACATATATAATTTAAACACTGCAACCTCCAACTTGCAGAAGTTAGCATGAGATACTCCTAGGGGGAAATTGCAGAGGCGAAGGACCTGGAGATAGGTTGGAGACAAAACACGGGAGCCGGAGAGTGCTGGTAGCTGGCAAAAAGTTATCTCAGTGGTTCTAGGAAAGTGTACTGCATTGTGTAGATATATTGTTGTTTCGGCTCTCAGTAACATTCATCTAATTTTTTTTTCCCCAGAGAGGTTTGAAAAGATCTTCCATTTGGATCTTAATAACCAATATTCATTCTCACCAGAATTTAGACTCCAACCAATGGACGTGCCAGATCTACAGACAAATAATGAAACTTTTACTTTTTTTGACTTCTTTTTATGGTATGTTTGATTTCAACAATGAGCCAACATCCAGGAGAATGTTTCTTAAAACCTGTATTTTTCGTCTTGATTTCATGGCTTTTCCATGCTTTGCAAGATGGAATTGGTCCAAATATCGTGACCTACTCATGGATATTTCTCAGTTTGTACAAACCATGGTTTTTTACAGGTTTATAAAAAGGAAAAAGAATCTTGTTAACCATTGGCCAGTTCAAAGCTTCTTCTTAGTTTAGAAACCTCATCCCATCACTCACACTATTCCTGATGCAAATTATTTTTAGCAGTACATTTGCGGCCTAATCGAGAATTTGGAAAAGATTCCCAAGAAACAAAGCCAAGATGTGTACCTTACTATGCCTGAGCTTTGAGATCCCTTATTGCAGTGTTTCTCAATCTTGGCAAGTTGAAGATGGGTGGACTTCAACTGCCCAGAATTCCCCCAGCCAGCTTTTCTGGGAGTTGAATTCCACTTATCTTCCAATTGCCAAGTTTGGGGGAAAAAACAACCCACTGCTTTATTGCATCTTCAGTCTTAGATCACACCACTGGAATTTCATGGTACGTTTTGGATTATTTATTTATTTATTTGTTGCAAATAGAAGAAGCAAAATATTTGTTATAGCATCATTTTGCTGCTTAATAAGCCTCTTTCCCCAGTATTTAAGATGTCCAACACCAGTGACAGATCAAAGCACTGGTCCGCTGAGGTCAACAAATTTAAAAAAAATTGATCAACGTGCGCCTCACTGTAAAATTTGGACAAGGTAAGCACCCAATAAAGACAGAAATTCAGTGGCTAGTTTGAAAGTCACTCACTTACCCAGCAGCCCGCACGTCTCTTTCTCTTACCATGACTACTTTTGGAAGGTTTCACTGCATTGTACAGATTCTTTGGGGGACGAGCTGAACCGTTGTCTTGGAAGTTTGAGTTCATCACCAAGCTGTTGTTGCGCTCCGAACATGAGGTGGTGCCTGCTTGATGCCTGAGAATGTCCACCAAAGCCCTGGCCAGAAAAAGAAGGCAAATGTTCACGGAAGGGAAATCATAAAGGATACACGTGGTTTCTGTTGCGGAAACCGGAACGTGCATTGATTGAAACATCTGCATGTTGGTGGGGAAATTGCTTGACCCAAACGACCCAAACAGGCGCCTTCCATATTCCCACTCTGAAGGGGATGCAGTGCAGAATCATGCAGTTAAATATAACCAGGGAACACTGACTTGTGGAAGGAGAGTAGCAAGATGGAGTTGTATCAAAAATACACGTTAAAGGTTCTGTATTTTTCAGCGTATAAGACGCACTTCTCCCCCCACCCAAAACAAGTGGGTGAAAATGTCTGTGCGTCTTATACAATGAATGTTGCTGAGCCCTGCCCACCCGCCGGCTGTTTTTTTGGCCTCCGCATGCTGCGTTTTCAGGCCTTTTCTCCCCCATTTTCGAGGCTCTTTCTGGCCCATTTTTGGGGTGTTTCTAGCAAAAAGGGGCAAAAAAGCCTCAAAAACAGGACAAAAGAAGCCTCAAAAATGGGCCAAAACCAGCCTCAAAAACGGGCCGAAAAAAGGACAAAAACTTTTTTGTTGTTGTTTTCCTCTTCTAAATCTAGGTGCATCTTATACTCAGGTGCATCTTATATGCCAAAAAATATGGTAGTTTTAAATGAAAACAGGATCAAATCTAGACCAGTGTGGCAAACCTATGGCACGTGTGCCAGAGGTGCCACTCAGAGCCCTCTCTGTGGGCACATGTGCCATCGCCTCAGCTCAGCTCCACCACGTTTCTCTGTGGCGTTTCTCGCCATCGTTTGCAGGGAAATAGAAGTTTCCCTGCAAACGACGAATCAGAAGTTCGCAAAAGAAAAAGATCTCGCCTCTTGCAGAGATGCTGATGTTGTGATGCCCCGCCTCCCGCCGGCCAGTTGGTCTTCGTGTCTGAAACGCACATGCATGCTTGCAGTTTGGGCAGTGGGTCTCTAAAAGGTTTGTCATCACTGATCTAGGCCATTCTGTGTCCAGTCCCAAGCATCCCATGAAAAAAGCGGTAAGACACACTCGAATAGCTTCAAAGAATGGCAATGCTTTTGGTCAAAGATACAGATAGTCCTCGACTTACAACAGTTTGTTTAGTGACCATTCAAAGTTACAGCGGTACTGGAAAAAGTGACTTATGACCATTTTTCACATTTAACGACCGTTGCAGCATCCCCATGGTCACGGGATCAAAATTCAGACCCTTGGCAATTGACTCGTATTTGTGACGGTTGCAGTGTCCTGGGGGGGAGGGTGTCACGCTATGGCAACTCTCTGACAAGCAAAGTCCATTGGGAGTCCTGATTCACTTAACAGCTTAACAAATGCAACCATTCACTGAACAACTGTGGCAAAAAAAAAGTCATAAAAGGGGGCAAACTCACTTAACTCATTTTGTTTTGATTAGCAACAAAAATTTTGGGCTCCGTTGTGGTCGTATCTCGAGGAACTGTATAGGACACATACTGTAAAATGAGTATATTTTGCCTGGAGGACAAAGGACGATGAAGGCAAATAAACAAGCTTCCAAAGCGAAGAACTGTCTGTTAAGATATTTAATTTAATAGCTGGAACAGTAAAGTGGATTATGGGCCAGAACACACAGTGGTAGTTGATTGGTTAGAGTGCGGGCTCCTGAATGAAGCAATCTACATTATGATTGGTTGCTGGGTGTAGAGGGGGCGTTTCCCTTCCCCCTCCTGCCTTTTTTCCTCTCTGTATGCTATTCATGTGATTTATCTGACAATTTATGTCATGATGTAGTGATGTGCCTGACTATCTAGTTTGCTGCATATATATTGATGTAAAACAGATTTATTCATATAAAACTACAAGTTCATGTTCAGCATCTCTAACTTCATTTGGGCACCTGCTGTGCAATTCCTTGACACTGTCCCACAGAAGGAGACAGCAACTTGTTCTCTATCCTCTGGAAGACTTTGAACGAATACAAATAAATAATTTATCCAAGCCCTTTGTAGAGTAGACCTGCTTGTCTAGTGTTCAGAACTATAATGATCAAAACAAATTTTCTTGATATTTGGACACTTTCATGACTCTATATTGTAGCATAGAACTTTGGGACATCTCGCACAAGGTTCTGGGGCATTTTCTAGCGAGCCCATTCGGTTTGCAAAAAGTATTTGGCTTTGCTATCACCTACAATGTGGTCTAACCATGAGTGTATACATATTCCTCAATTCTTCATGATGCCATTTAGCAATAGCACTTTAGACTTATATACTGCTTTATAGTGCTTTACAGCCCTCTCTAAGCGGTTTAGAGAGTCAGCATATTGCCCCCAACAGTTTGGGTCTTCATTTTACCCACCTCGGAAGGATGGAAGGCTGAGTCAACCTTGAGCCTGGTGGGATTTGAACTGCCAAACTGAAAGCAGCCGACAGTCAATAGAAGTAGCCTACACTCTAACCACTGCACCATCGAGGCTCATTTGAAATCCAATACATCTCAAGAATATCAGTTTTTGCTCTAGACAGAACGTATCAGTTCTTTGAACCCTACTTCTCTGAGCCTGTAAATCAGTGTCTCTCAGCCATAGCAACTTTATGACATAGTATAGACTTCAACTCCCAGAATTCTTCAACTAGCCTGAAACCAACTGGCTGGGGAATTCTGGACGCTGAAACCCACATATCTTAAAGCTGCCAACATTTAGAAACCCTCGATCTTGGTAGAGTTTGGTGTTGATGGGAACCCAGCTTGGCCAATTCGTTCAAACTCTTTCGCCAGCAATTGCATTTCCAGAACTTTTGCTCAGCTATTTTAACTTTGCTTGAGGTTTGTTTCTGATTTTGTTTTCATGGTTTAATGTATTATGAAAACCCAGCCAATTTGGTTAGGTTTGATTCAATTTATTTTGGCAACCCAGAAAATGGGTTAATTCAATAATCAGTTTAAGCATGCTCTGTGAACCCAGCCAGTCTTACTCCAGGACAGTGTTTCTCAATCTCTGGGACTTTTAACCATGCAGACTTCATCTCCCAGAATTCCCCCAGCTAGCACGCTAGGGGAATTCTGGAAATTGGTTCCCAAGATTGGACACCCCTGTTTTTAGGATAAAGACAAGAGTTGCAAGATTGATTCGGCCCTTCAAAGTAGACTTGACGGACATCGAAGTTGTGAACACCATACTAAAATTAGTTTTATTATACTGTACATTTATGGTAAGAGAACCTTGCAACTCTGAATGTATTTCCACCTTCCTTGCCTTTACCCCAAAGAAAACCTAGGAAGGTCATCTCTGAGATGTTTCCCCAAATTCCATTCCTGCTTTGGACTCATTTTTTTTTAATCTGATTGTTGCCTGGGCTGCAGCTCTTCTACCTCTTCCTCAGGGTTATTCTCATAGCCCATTACAAATCCTTGGTTTGTGGAAGACACTACAGATGTGAAACAGTGCACAACGTTGAAGGCCAACTGTCTCAAGTCCAAGTAACTGAATAATATTTAATTGAAAGAGACATTATCTTACATCTTGAAAAGTTACTGCTAATGCAAGTGGTAAATATTGGTCTCCCTAAATTAGACAAAGACGGTCTTGCAATAAACTGGTTTCCAGTTGCGCCTAGAGTTAGCAGCAAGTGAAAATACATGACATCGAACCCTAATCGGGAGACACTTTAGATTTGGAAGCAACTCAAGGATAGTCTCCAGAGGTGAAATTCAGACGGTTCACACCGGTTCTATAGAACCGGTTATTAGAAGAAATCTCCTTTTGTTTTTTTCCCACTTTGCAGGGTTAATC
>JAEANM010023745.1:0-11302 GCA_017656035.1 Myanophis thanlyinensis
AAAATGGCTGGCTCAGGAATTCTGGGAGTTGAAGTCCATGAGTCATGAAAGAGCCAAGGTTCCCTACCCCTGGTATATAGGATAGGAAAGGGCGGGGCCAAACTTGAATGCCACTACCGGTTCGGTAGAACTGGAGTGTCCAGGCTGAATTTCACCACTGCTTCTATCACATTAAAGAAAATATTTTGATAATTTTTAGAGATTTAAGGAGATGCACCTCAGGTTTTAAAATGATGAGGCTGGACCTACAGCTTTCTGCATCAGGGAGTGAAACTATAAATATATCCTCTTTTTTTCCTTGATGTCAGATGGTAAATCTTGAGATTAAGGCATTCAGATAAGAAGGAAAAGCATAGAAAGACCTGGGAATATTTTGCTGGTCACATTTAGATGAAATGAAACATTTTATAATACAAACCGATGTTCATCATTCTCTGGTTGAGGATATCAAAGAAAAGCTCAGATGTCGCCTGAAATCCTGCCAAGTCAATGAGCATGGCCAGTTTTTGTTTGTCATTGGATGGCCTGCTAAAGGCCATTTTGCTCTTTAAATAATTGATTGTTCTCCTTATCTCTTCAGTTAACATTTGTCAATGGGATTACTCCAAGAAGCTAGATTATTTACAAACCTCCCTCTCCTCCAAAATGGATTTTAATACTATCCCAGCACAGATAGCATCCCAAAACAAACATGGCATCAGATTATCTCCTGCTGCCACACTGGCTTCAGTCCCAGTAAAAGGTGAGCTTTATTGTTGCAGAAAGATTTAATATAGCAGTTTTATAGTTAGGCTGCTCCTGCTGGCTGTGACTGATAGGATTCAGACTTACGTTACATTACATTTATTGCACAGACATTAGATATTTCCCAGGACCTAGAATAATGTTGTTTTAAATTAGACTGCAACTCTTTGGACTTTTCCGCATGGCCATTGGTTGCACTGCCCACTCTGTTGCACTTCCCATCCTCACAATCGTAAGAGCTCCTTTTGAGGAGACACCCTCCCTCCTGTTAAGTAATAGGGGAGCCCTGAAATCAACATGAGTATCTCACTTTAACCATTGCTCCCTTGCAATCCTTTTCATGGCAAGATAAGATAAAACTAACCTTTTCTGCCTTCACAAAGCTGCTGGGTTGCAAGAACATGGCACATGAAGGCTTTGCCACCGTACCGATCTGGTAGGAATCCTCGCTTCTCACCAATGGAACCCAAATTTGCAGTTGCAAAATGAAAGTTTTAACAAAGGAATTGTAATAAAACTGGCCCAGTTGGCCAAGGGATGAAAATATGCAAATAGTTGTGTATGAAATGACCTCAACAAGTGCATTTTTTTTGCAGGACATGTTGAAATGCCCTAGCCTATTTATGATTCTTGCAATCAAAATCTTGCCAGAAGCAAAATGGGATGCCACAGTTTCTTAGGGCTTAAGTTCACTATGCTTTGATGTGGAGGATGTTCAGATGTCCCTTAATGAAAATGCTTTAAAGGAAAAACATCTGCATTTTGGATAAATAGGTATCTACTATGGCTTATTTTGGTCAGGTATTCCTTGTGGAATCTTAACCATCCCAGCCTATAGACAGCATGGTAGAACAATTTGTACATTTCAAGAATTTGCCTCTTTCTCCCTATTCCTCTCAAAAAGCATCATGATCACCAAGCGTCTAATTGTCTCAGCATGTCTAGAAAAGAAAACAAGAGAAGAGAGGGAGGGAGGGAGGGAGGGAGAAGCATGTGGCTGGTTGCCTTGGGCCAAAAAGCAGAACTGGGGGAATGTAACATTTGATGGCAGAAAAGACTTCCACGCTTCCTTTCTTTCTGTCAAATTGTCAATGTTCACTGTGAATCCCGGCTTCTAGACATGAATGCTGCATTTCCAAAATTTTAGTCTTATTTGTTCTTTTCAAGTTTTGCTATAATCACATTGATCCAACTTAAATCACAACTGGTCTTTTCAACCATAGCATAAAGCTGTGGCAAAGTGTTGGATTATAATTTGCACCCTCTATTTTGCACCCAAGGAAAGATAAGAATTATAGTACAAAATATTTGATGTTTTTAGAGAAGAATGGCCTAAGACATAACTGTTCTCTTAGTCTTTTTTTTTTTTTGCTTTGTTGTCTATGTTTCTCTTGACTTGTTTTTTTTACATTCTTAAAAAGAACTTGGATGCTTGAATTTTTCTAAGAATGAAGAATGAAGACAAACCATTTCTTGATTTTTTTGTCCCAGTAGCCTAGGTTGCCACCTATGCATAAACTATTAGTGTGCTCTGCCAAAGAGTTTGTATTTTTTTTCCTTAGGAACTTACATAATTTCCTTTCTTGTTCTCCCCAGGTGTAAAAGCCTTATATCTTAAATGCTCTCCCTAGAAAGTTTTTATGGCCATTTCAAATGTGACAATCCGTTCTATTTAAAGAGACTCATTAACGTTGTCCTGCCATATACAGTATTAGTACTGGGATTAAATGCAGACAGGACTTATTAGAGAAAGAAGACTACTAAGGACTGGATGTATACATTGCTTTTGAAGTTTGGAAGGATTTGGGAATTAAATTAGATCATAGTTTACTAATTCAAGGCACTTGGCCCAAAACAGCCTTTAACTATTTTACGACAACCATAGTAACTCAAAAGTTTGCATAGCTGTAACTGAGAACAAGAGTAAGCCTCTGTGTGGTGTTTATACCTGCACCAGCTATTTTATGAGGGCTTTTTTTCTATCATGGTTTCTTCTGATTTGCATGCCTGCTTTTTTTGACATTGTAATAAAGTGGCCAATAAATTGCATACTAGAAAGAGACGCTACTGCCCTCTGCTGGGAAGAATGGAAATTCCTGTAGAAAGAGGTTTGGGGAAACTGGGTGAAGTCTTTAAAAGAAACTTTAAAACATTCCCGTTTCTTTCTCTGACACAGATTTTCTACGGTAAATCTCGAGAATGTCTTTGAGATCTGTGTTTAGAATTCAGTGGAAAAAAAATACTTTGATAGCATTGTGCTCCTTGATGCAACACTATGAATGCACCTTGAACACCTTGATGCAACACCATTTAAATTTTTTAAATTTTAAATTTTATAATTTTATAATTTCTAACCACTTAATTTTGTATTTTTAATCTGTTTTTAACTGTTGTTGGTCACTACCTCATTTTTTAGATGGTTGTACACTGTCCCGAGTCCCTTCTCGGGAGAGTGGCGGTTTAGAAATTTAAATAACAAAATAAATGTATGAATGAATGAATGAATCCATTCAGATGGCAAGACAAGCTCGTCTCTACAATATTACACAATGTCTAAGCCTGTTTTCTCTAATCTGGGTGTATACACCTTCTGAGTATATTATATCCCCGCATAGTAAAAAGTTATACATATTTAAAAGTTCATAGCTAGATAGCACCTGCATAAAACAATTTACATACAAATGTTGGCTTTTCAAAATATGCCTATTCAAAATAAGACCGTGATTATGAATCAGTGCTGAGTCTTCTTTTTCGTATTTGTTGGCTGTCCTCTGCCACTTTCTTCCTTAAATAGCGACATTAGAAGTGCTGTCAATGTCAGACACCAAGACTCTTCTGAAGCCATTTTTTTTTAATCAAGAGGTTTACTGCCTAGTCCAGTCCATCAAAGTTCCATGCGAAGTCCAAGTGATTCCTCTTTAGCTAGAGGCAATTAGTATTTTCTTCCTGTTAGAAGTTCCTGCTTTAAGGATGAATCTGGCTTTCTTTTGTTGGTTTCTTGGAGTTGTGTGCACCATGGGATGGATTCTTTTCTCACAACTTTCTCTCAATGTTCCCTTTCTTTCTACCCATAGAATGTTTTTTTGTTTTTTTTGCAAGAACAGGTTGAGACCTAAGGTAATTATACATTAAGATGTTTGGGGGGTTTCTTGGAGCTTGCTCATATAACATGCATTTGTTGCTTACTGATGCCCTTTTGTGAAAAAAAAACTCGGAGGGAAGTTGTTATAGTAGCCTCATTCAAAGCCTCATATTGTGGAGAACTATAGAGAAGCAGCACTCAGCCAAATGTCATATACTACGTTTTTATGGAACACCTAAAGACATATTTTATGGTACAATTAAAAGATTGGACTGGATTAGGATGTCCTTTATCATTCAGGTTCTCACTTTAATACGCTGTCACAAATAGCATTTGATATTAATTCTCCTTTGTCGGGTCTCAACAGGCATTCAGCTGCTGGCATATGAGGAATTCTTCCCCGGTTTATGCTTAATGGTTTTGCCGGCAACACTTGGGGAAGGTGGAATCATGGGGACAACATCTGCCTTGCAAAGGGCCAGGCCAGACACACCGCATCAACAACAGAAACAAGAAGACAATGAAGGTCAAGTGGGGTGTGCAGGATAGCAGAGTGATGGGTTGGTGACAGTGAATATAACTGGGATTGGGCCAAAACGGCTGTGGCTCAGAAGCATCTTGCAACCCCAGAACTGCAGCACACCAAGAAGCCCCTTTGTGCTTCCTTGGGCATAGCTGCTTTGCATCATATTACTGGGCTGGGTTGGGCTGTGGCTTGTAAAGATGGCTGTGGCTTTGCAATGCACAGCAGCCCAGAGATTTCTTTCAGCGAGGGGGCTTTTATTGCTCTCTGAGCTTGGTTGATGATGATGATGATGATGTTACTTAGTTTCAGTAATGAAATTTTTGCAAGGAAACAACCAAGCTCAGAGAACACCAAGGACCTCTGATTTCAACCCTGAGCTACAAATATCCTCCATTGTTTCTTCAACCCCAGAGCTTTGTACGTCAAGAAGCCCTTGAGCCACAGCATATTCTTTCTCTGATCTCCCAGCATTCACACACATGCATACACTCACCTCACTTGCTCTTTCCCTGATCTCCCCTGAGCTAGCACCATGCTGCAACAATGCATCATCAACTAGTGTGTGATCAATAACATTTCTGCTGGGTCCTTCTGCAGGGCACATCTGTTCTTCCCAACATTTACACAATGTTTCATAGCTGATTATTAATTCAATCTTCTTTCACATAGAGAACAAATTATTGACCCTGCCATCTGAAACATAACCTTCAGTTCTTGACCACATGTAGCCAGAAATAAATCAAATCACAAAGTCAGGAAGAAAACCTGACGCCTGTGCTGATTGGTAAATAGAATTTAGGTTCTTCTTGGGAAAACTGGACTCCTTTGATCTGAATCCTGTAGAATGTTTTCAATTTACAGAGTTGTGGACCTAAATCAGAGGTGTCAAACTAAAGGCCCGGGGCCCAGATGTGGCCCGCAGGGACTCCGTGGAAATAGCAAAGGACTGGCCCATAGTGCCTCTGCCAATGAAAATGTAGGCATTTTCCCGAGCTCCATTTTCACTGGCACTGTCGCAGCCAAAAATGGCAAGGGCAGTAGGTGGTCCTCCATTTTCACTGGCAGAAGGTTGCAGGGCACTGTCTGTTATCCAAATATATATAACCTATCCCTTATCCAAATCCATAAATCAGGGTGTCAGCAAAAAGTCCCAAATTTTATAGGAACATGTTTTAGATTAGCCTTGGTAAAACAAACCAACTTTCTACTCCTTCCTTTTGCTTCTAGTAATTGTGATCTTTAATTTATTTGGACATCTTGATAAGCTTGATATCCCTTCTGTTTTTCATTTTCCCATCTCACAGGCTTCTTCAAGCCCTACGGAACATGATGATATTTGGCTAACTCATCTAAGGCAATGACACATCTAACTCATCTAAGTCATACACACTTACCATAAGATAATAACAGGTACAATTAGTTAACTACATTGAAAATGGAGTTGTTGGGAATATGGTTTGTGTTGTCTGTGAAAGATTACAATATTTTATAACTAGAAAGTGCATGTACCAACAGACCACAAACCACTAATTGCTCTTTCTAACAAATCTCTGAATGAGTGTACCATTCATATTCAAATGTTGATGTATATACTACAGAAATGTGAACTGCATGAATTTTATATAACAAACTAAATTCATGCTCACTGCTTGTTAATTATTCGTGTTCATGTTCATTCATGTTCAGTATGACTTCTCATGAGCCATATTGAAATGAGGAAATGTTAATCTCAAGTGCACAACTATGACATGATGCTATGGTTCCTTCCTATTGCAAATGAAGACAACAAATTAAGAGCAAGACAAATTTCAATCTTTTTAAAAAATTATATAAAAACAGATGGTCAAGGGTTAGCCTGAGACTCATGAAGAATATATTACCATTGGAGTCCACAGACATGAGAAAATTGTTTTTAAAAATAGCAGATTGAGATTCCTCAAAGCTTTCAAAAAGACATGAAAACTAGTCATGGACTGAAGAGTGAAAAAACAAATATAAGATGTCATGTTTAAAGCAAAATACTACAAGTGCAATCCAATGCTGTTTAAAGTCTACATGCCAGCAGTCTGAGCCCATCCATATCCAATTATATATAGAGGAGGATGTATATAAAGCCAGCACTGCTCTTTTCACCTATATTTATGTTTTAAGGTAACCATTGTTTAGATGAGAAGGGGGACACAACTCAATAGAAAAGAGAATAAATTAATTTTGCATAATTAAAGATCTTCCTTCCAAAATTTTAGCTGAGGGATAGGAGGAATATTTTTGAATTAAATAATAAAATGGCACTATATTAAATCCTAAAAAGAGTTTTGATCCATCTACATGTAATGTCTAATTTTCTCCAATTAAAAATTGTGCATTTTCTTCCATTCTTTCCAAACAATTTTCTTCTATGCAGAACTGACAAGGTAAACATTCATTCTTTGTGCATGAAATTAGCACTTTCATATTTCAATATAGATAATTGATTCAAAGCCTCACAAAAGGTAATAGCTGCACCAGTTATGCTGGTAATGGATTGGATTCCATTTTTCAGAAACCATCCACCATTTGTCACATGGGCCACATAGACGTGAAATACCCAAATCTCACCAGTATTCTGGAGAAGAAACACAGTTTATGTGGCTAGTTTTACAAAAATTAGACTCCATCTGTGAAATACGTTTTACTGCTGCTTTCCTTGTTTGAGTTGAGATTATCTTGTGGCTCACAAAGCAGAACCCTTGTTGACAGTTTCTACAAGAAATGTTAAGCTCTGCCTAGTAGCTTTTATGATAGATGGATTACCCTAAACTGCATCTTTGGTATTTAAGCTATTTCTAAATTCTAGAGTCCTAGTCTTTAACTGAATTAATTTATACTGTACATTTTCTGTAAATTGTCTAAGAGTTTTCATAGTCTGAGGTAATTAGTAGACAAAAGCAAGAACCTAGCTTCCTTATAACTTACCCTGAATATGATAAATTATGTAATTATTAATTTATTATTAATCATTAAATGTTTAATAATTTAAATATTCCTTACCTTCACCTGGAATATGCATTACATTTCTAAGGATCTAAAAAAATTTAGGGTAGGCAGGGGAATCTTAAGCCATGGCTTCCATATCTTCAAAATTGGATTCCTAAAATGATTTTTAAATTGTGCTGAAAAATGAATTGGAAAAGGATGGTGATTCTCAAGACCAGAAACTCTCACTAATATCCCCACATGAGATGAGTAGCTAAGGGAACAGTGAAGTCTGCCACATGTGATTTCAATACATTGGCTTAATGCATGTCTATATGCTTCTGGAGAGAAAATATGAGAACTTCTTCAGCCAATCACATCTCAAAGTCAAGTAAATACTCTTTCTGCTATAAGATATTTGGAAAGGGCAGTGGGAGGGGCTATGGCCCAGGCAGGCCTTCCGATGGGAAAATAAATGCTCCAAGCATATGATAACCTCACTGGAATGCAAGCTTCAGTCCTACCTGAAGCAAGTTAGGAAAAATGCAAATAATTTTTCAGAGCATGGTGAGGAAATAGAGCTTTTGTAAATTTGCTACGCAAACTTTAAAAAATTCAAAGTGATAATGACCAGTGGAGATAAATGCCATCCAAGACATACAGAATGTCACCATATCACTTTACATTTCTTTCCTTTAGATTTATCATTTGATAACAATTTACATTTTTAATTTTTTAAAATTTGGAATCAAGTACTCACACATTTTCTTCTGTCCCAGAGTAGGAGAAATTGCATTTTATATAATACCAGAGGAATCATATCAATTGAATGCTCTATTTAAAAAAAAAAGTCTACTAACAGCACCTGCAAAAATAATCTAGAATAGTTAAATTTACGAAGTATAGAGAAACTATGGAGGGAAAGGTTTATCTGTACTCAAGCTTAAATTATATTTGGCAATATTTTATATCAAATATCTGAACCATACCGAGCAAAACGTTGGCTTGATTTTTTTGAGCGGTTTCACTCTAATACATTTTCTGAGCATTTTTCTGTATGCAAATTTTTGCATATGGTTTCTATAAGGCAGGTACTTACTCTATACTTCTGAATGGAATGCTGTATTGTAAAATTTAGGAAAACTTCAAGATTCTCTCCTATCTCTATTTACAAATAGCAGGAAAGTAGCAAATCACTCTATCCTGATATTGCTTCTTGTGTGAAATGTTATTATTCCTCTTCCAAACTGTTCTAAAGTGGTACCTTGATTAATACCCAATATATTTGCATAGTGGAGCTAGAATAGTGTTGACGTAAACTTCACAGGTGTAGATGCACATATTTAAAAAAGACCTGAAAAATGCAAGGCATGAAGTCAACAAAATGATAGTGTAATCACATTGACTTTTGACATCAATCATTTAATTAAAGGCAAAATTGTATTTGTGTAAAAAGAATATAGTAAAAGTCAACCCCATTTTCAGACTATCAAATTGGAACATATCAGAAAGCATGTGTGATAAAGAAGCATTGCTCTCACTTTTCATTTGTGTAAAATGAGCAGGTATACCTCACAGCATACTTATTTCAGGCAGTAACCATCATGGTAAAAGGTCTGTCAGCCCTCACTGCAGCTGGCTCGGTGCTGAACCATTTCAAAGAGGTTTCTTGCCATGCACAGAATTCATTATTCACAAACAGTGGTGGGATAAGGGGAAGAGGATCAGGAAATCCCAATGCAGAGGTGAAATTCAGCCGGTTCTAGCCTGTTCGGCAGAACCGGTAATAGAGGTTTGAAATTGGCCCTGCCCATCCGCCCGCCCAAGCCCCTATTCTTACTTATATGCACTGCATTTTTTTTATTTACCTAAATCAGCTGTTTTGAGTGTCTGCGGAGCCTTCTTGATGATCCCCACTGCCTCTGGAGCCTCTAAAAGACGTTTAAAGAGCTGCGCTACAGCGCATTTAGTGCACATGCGCACACACCAAACCAGTAGGTTTGGATTTCGCCCCTGTCCCAAGGAGTCCCATTCCCATTGGAAGTGTGACTTGAATTGCACTTAACACAAGCTATAGGCCACAAGTTATAGAGGGATGTAGAGAGATCCTGAGAATGTCTTCTGTGTTCCCTGTTCATCTCTTTCTTTGGTGTTTCTTTTGCTAATCTCAGGATTCTTCCATTCTGACTTTGTTCCTGTTAAGAAGACCTAGCTAAGAGCTAGGCTTCGCTGATCCCCACCCCCTATATTTCCTGTTATAAACTTACTTTCCGTCAAAGTTTTAAAGAGCTGCTTCAGTAGTTGCTTAGGTTAAAGTTCTGCTCTCTAAAATCTGACATTGCCTAATATTCTGCTGAGTCAGGGTTAATAGGAATGGTTGAAGGAGATGGTCCCACGATTGAGTCAACTGAGGGATGGTTATTAGAGTGTAAAACATCCCAGCATTAATTTTGATTTGTGCAAAATAAAAAGTGGGCAAGATTGCATTTGGAGGATGCTTCACAAGAACCCAATGAATTGTTAAGATCTTCTTTGTTCACCTCTATCACCCACTCTTTAATGCTTCATGTGTTGCATTACAAAAACATCTGCTGTTAAAGTCTTGACAACCATACTTCATTTTCAGTAGCTGTTAATGCCTAAAATTCAAGAACAGGAGAATTGCCTGAAACTTTATACTTTATCCACTGTCAGCTGTCCAATCTAGTAACACTATGAAGTAAAATACTCTACCGTGGGCTTTAATCACAGTGATTAAAGCCTTTCATATAAAAGCAATAGCTTCACTGAATCAAAGCAAACTACACTTCCAAACTTACTGACATACAGACAAACAAACAGGTGCTAGAAAGTATTGGGGACTTAGACTAGAATTAGGGACACCCAGATTTAAGTCCAGTCTCAGCTGTAGAAGCTCATCAAATGACTTTGGACAATTCACCTTCTCTCTCAGCCTAAGCGAACTTATGAAATGTTGTTTTAGGGAAAATTTGAAGGAAGATGAATTATACCAGCTGTACACCAGCAACCAGTAGTATAGTAGCCATACTCAATAGTAGCCAACTCAACCTTCTGGTGAAAAAAATGGAACATAATCAAAGAAATAAATATTTTATAATTTAGTAAAATGATAAAAATAATTGAATTGCAATTCAATTCAATAATTGAACAGCACAAGAAAAACAAAAATCTAATGCTTAATTTGTGCAAAAATTCTACAATGAGACATTTTGGAACTAATCTTGATGATATGATACATGGTATATTTCAGATTTCAGAGTCTGAATTTCTCAGAATCGTTTTATGTTTAGTAATTTGCGAGATTAAATATTTCACCTATGGCTTACATGTGCTGGGAAGCTTGAATTAATTTCACTTTTCAACACATCTATATGCAGAAATGATGATTAGAGCAATATGAGGGGTGTGAAAAAAAGGCCTATAGAAATGCCACTTCTAGATCAAGGGTAGATATTTCCTTTAGTTTGTAGCCCCAATTTTTCTTTAAAAACAAATTAAACTGAGACAATGTGTAACAATGCCTCATTCTGAGAAAACTACCTGTCCTCAAATAAATAATTCCTACTTTGGAATCTCAGGAGCCAAAAATGTGTTTTCAGCATTAAATAGTATGATATTATGCAGCTGAAGAAATAGAGAAGGAAAAAAATCTAATACGCCTCGATTTGACAGTATTTGTACATTCCCCCTGAGCTAAAATGTAGCCATCTATCTAACTAATCTAAGTACAAGTATTTAGTGAGTACAGCATTTAATGACATTCATAGTTACGACAGTGATGAAAAAGTAACCTTGTGACCAATCCTCATATTTTTAACCTTTGCAGGCCTATAAAGCAAAAGCAAGTGAAAGTAATATCATATGCACAGTCAGTTTCATCTAGGACAGGGGTGGGCAATTATGGCTCCTTCGTGAATCGTGGACTTCAACTCCCAGAATTCCTGAGCCGGCTGGCTCAGGAATTCTGGGAGTTG
>JAEANM010023746.1:0-11301 GCA_017656035.1 Myanophis thanlyinensis
CCAGCAGCTTAGTTACTTCGAGGTTTGCAGCTAAGCCAGGTATGGCCAGCCTGTGAGTTTGAATGGATAACTCAGTTCTGCGGAGTTGGATGAGTTGCATTTGGCAGCACCGGGAGAGAATTCTGTGCTTTTGGCACTGAAGCGTTTCGGAAATGAGCTTTGTTATCCATATTCCTTACACATTTGTGTAAAAGTGTAATGCAGTATTTATGGTGGCTATGTAAAATACGTAATATGCCTTAAAATATCTGCTTTATTAGAACCACTCTTGTGAATGATGAAAAATGTTCTTCTTTAGTCAGTTGTGCTTTATCATGGAGTTTCTCTAGTACAGTGTTTCTCAACCTTGGCAACGCTAAGTTGCTTGGATTTCAACTCTCAGAATTCCCCAGACAGCTTTGCTGAGAATTGATGGGAATTCTGGGAGTTGAAGTCCAAACATCTTAACGTCGCCAAGGTTGAGAAACACTGCTCTAGTATCTTAGAAAAGCATCTGAGAAAACTAGAAGAAAGCCTAGCAAGTAAGGAAATAGATTTGTGGCAAATTAAAATGAATCGATCTGTATCTCTTAAATTAGATACTTTAATGAAATGTCTGCGCAAGGATTAAGACCTCGCACTGTGTCAAGTCCAATTCCATACACACCTTCTCCAAGTTCTAGCAGACCCATCTCACCAGGTAAGAAACATGGAAAATTCTGCAGTGTTTTTGCCTTTGGCACACGCGTGTCTTGCTTGGGTATGTGGTTAAACTTCCACCAGAACTAGTGAGTGGAGGCTCTTCAGCTTTCAGGAAGTTAAAGTTGACAGATTTATATTGAAATCTGGGTATGTAATTAGTTAACAAACAGAGATTAGGCATTTTTTATTACCGGGATTTGTTGGAAACCACAAACACTTGTTAAAATTTATGTAACACAAAGATTTTATAAGTTTTTTGACATGTTTCTTTTTATGTCCTTTCTTAGTCTCAGATTTTGTTAAAGTTTCATTTTATTCAGATTTTACCACCCAACCACTCCTGGCGTTAGATCTCCAATTCAGACTGGGCCATTTTATTTCCTGCTTTGAAACTTCTGGGTTAGGGCACACTATACATTTATACGCTTAAATGGCAACTCCCCTGACCAGGAAACACCTCGCCTGACCAGGAAACACCAGTACCTTGTCAACAAAATTGCAGACCTCTTACCTGCCTTTCCTCCTTGCCCTTGGGTGGGAATGTGGCTGCCTCTCCCTCGGTCGTGATGCCTTCTCTCGCTTTCTGGTTGCAGGTCTGTCGTATGCAAGTCACACCGTTGGCTTCACTCCCCCAACTTCACTCACCAGAGCTGGCATGTCTTATTATAACTCTCCTGGCCTTCATGTGCAGCATATGGGACCATCCCATAGCATTACGGTGAGTCTCTAACGGCAGGGCTCTCCAACCATGGCAACATTAAGACCCATGGATTTAAACTCCCAGAATTCCCATAATGGGAGTTGAAGTCCATAAGTCTCAAAGTTGCAAAAGTTGGAGACCCCCTGCTCTACAGTTCTTTAACCTCCTAGGCTTCGTTGTTTTTTCAGACTGGGATGCTACCAAGCCCACGTTTCAATGTTTCTCAAACTTGGCAACTTTACGTTGGTTGGATTTCAGCTGGGGAATTCTGGGAGTGGAATCCGCACATCTTAAAGTTGGTGAAGTTGAGAAATTCTGCAACCGGACCCCTGTTTGATGATTTCCCCACAATTACAAACTAGATCATGTGTTTTCAGCTCTTCTTTTTTCTTTGCCTTATGCATCTGGGTGCTCCATTTAGCCTCTGCTTCTCACAAGCACTCTCTCCAGAACAAAAGGTCACGGAGTTTCCTCCAGGTGAAGACTTGTAAACATCTACAAGCCCATAAAACCCCCAAACCGTAAAGAACACAAACTGCTGCAAAGTTGATTTCTTTCCTTGACCTCCCCTCCTTGACAAATGAATCATCCCAGACTGATTCAGGTTCAGGGCCAACCATCAGTTTTATCATCATCAATGGTATCTTCCAGTTTTTCTTCTCTTTTTTAAATTTTATTAAGCTTTCACTACCCAGTTTTCTAAAATCATGGAAAAAAACCATCCGGACTACTTTTTGTTGCCGCAACGGATGAGGCTTTTCTACTCAGCAAATAATCTTGAATTTTGGGCAACATTTTGAATTCAACAAGTTTGAAAGCCTTTGCCTCAGTGATCTTCCCTATTAAGTAACATCTTCCCCTTCCATGTGTGGTCAACACTAGCACTTTTACCTCCAGCTCCCCATCTTCCTTTTGTCTCCAGCCATTCCGGAATGGAAGCCCATCACCCCCTAAAGCAGGGCTCTCCAACCTTGGCAACTTTAAGACTTGTGGACTTCAACTCCCAGAATTCCTCAGCCAGCCAATTCTTCAGTCTACAAATCGTAAAGTCGCCAAGGTTGGAGACCCCTGCTCTAGAAGCCACAGGAGGGCAGTGGGGTGGGGGCACAGAGGAGGAGATCAGCGTAGAAGGATCCTCCACCCCTTCTCCACATGGGCGAGGTTTTTAAGTGCTCCAACCAAATTCCGGTTGCTGAGAACATGGCCGGAAGTCATAACCATAGATGTGGCATGGAACAAGGAAGAGTCAGAGGGAGGTTGTTCATTACAGATGGAAAATGTTTGTACGCCCCTTCTACAAAAGGGATTAATGCAGCAAGACTGCCCTTGCCATGTTCAGGCTTGAGGTCTGGCTTGGCCTAGCTGGGGGTGAGCCTCAGAGAAGGGCAGCCCTGGTTGGGCCCAGCTGTCCTAGCCGCTCATTCGTGCCAGCATGTGGGGGAGGGCATCTCTCCGGTTCCAGTCTTGACTGTCATTATCCCAGCCTTTGTTTGTTTCCTCCTGCAGAGGCCTTTGCCAAGAAGAAGCAACAGCCCGGACAAATTCAAGCGCCCCACGCCCCCTCCCTCTCCGAACACACAGAGCCCACTGCCATCGGTACCCCCGCCTCCCCCTCCGCCTCCCCAGCCGGCTCCTTTCCAGCCCTCCACTCAGCCTTAGCGCCCCGGCCAGCCATCCTGCCTTCAGAGTTGGACTCATCCCCCCCCGGAGCAGTTTACTACAAGCCAAAGGCTTAACCGCGGTCAATTTAGAGTTGACTGACTTGCACTGAAGTTGTCGAGGCTTCACCATTTCATTGTGTTGTACCAGTTTTGCCCAAGGACCTCCTCCGGCGTTAGCACGTGACCCGCATCCAAGGCGCTTCCTTCCAGGGAGGGAAGGAGGTGGGCGGCGCCCCCCCCCCCCCATCTGCGCAAGAAGCATCCTCCTCTCTCTTGGTTTCTCCAAAACGAGACCTGCCACATCTGTCTGAAGCAAGCCAACCCAAAACCCATCAGTGTTGATATGGGAACATCCGTGTATGCGCCTGCCATGACCAGCATACCAGCGCCTGCGTTGGGTATTGCAGCCTCCTGTTTTGCTGAGCTCCCCGTACAGCCTCCCCTTTAAACCTCCTCCCTCCCCTGCCCCCCCTCCCCCCTTCCTCCTTTCTGAGTTTCAAAAGGAATAGTTCTCGCAACATCTTGCCTTCTGTGGCTAAGGCATGGTAGGCTGTACATTACAAGCTCCCAGGTATGACGGTGCGTTTCCAGCGCATACGGCAAATCAGCTCTACATTTCGGTACAGTTTTTAGCGCGAAATTGAAAGTCCAACACCTCATCTCTCAAATTGTGTCCCTTAATTTCCAGACTCAATGCGCGACCCATCCCATTTATCCAGTGTGTTGGTACTGTCTGAAATGTCAGACCCTGTAAGACGTATGGACCTTCCTTCCCTCTTTCCTTCCCTCCCTCCCTCTTTCATTGCTTCCTTCCTCTGTCCCTCCCTCCTTCTTTCCTTGTAAAGTCCATCTTGCTGCTTCGTTATAATGCTTGCAGCTGTCTTACAGCTGTTCTCTGATTTTCTGCTGTAGAAAAGCAGTTTTTATGAAAAGCAAAAAAAAAAAAAAAAGCCTGATTTCCCCCCCTTGTTTAAAATATTTTAATGGTGTGGCCCTTCCTCTCTGAAAGTTTAAACCACAATTAGGCTTTTGGAAGAAAGAAAGAAGAAAAGCAGGTGGGAGGTGCTCATTTATAGCAGCATATGGTAAACAGCCAAAAGTGTTGTATTGCTTGGTAGAAAAGGATCAAGAGAAAGTTAGGTGACAATAGCAAATGCGTATTTAGCAGCATAAGCCGGTACAATGTATAAAGAAATGTATTCTGGAATACATTCTTTCAATTCATTTAGCACAAATAAATGGTTTGTTTCACTTTGCAGTGGAACGAAGTCTTTTTCCTTTTCTTGAGGTTCCTACTTGCTAACTTTGAAATGTCCCCTTACTCAGGTGCTGAAGAGAGCACAAAGCAGTTTCTGCGTTTTTCTCATACCTAAACATACTATTGAAGCCCAGGCTTAAAACATCTGCCTTGCAACGTTTGTACGGTTTCCTGTTTTTCTTTATGAAATAGAAAGCAGGCATAGAAGGCATAATCCCTTCAAATTTGTTGAGCGCTGCTGCTGCTGCTGCTTTAATTTTTGTTTGAGAGTCTTAAGCACAGGTTGAGAGAGGTCTAAAGTTTTCCCCTGCCTAGTCACGACCGACCGACTCATCTCCGATTCTCAGCCAACAGAGCCTGCGTCACCTGAGAGATGCTTCTGTCATCCTGTAGCCAGCATGAAGCTGTTCCCTTGATACCTATTTATCCACTCGCATTTGCATGCTTTCAAACATGCTTTCAAACTGGCAGGAGCTGGGGTGAACAGCGGGAGCTCACCCTGTCAGGACTCGAACCCAGGCTGTTGGTTTTCCAGCTGACAAGTCCGGCATCTTAAACCAATTTGGACTGCTTCAACATTTCTGGTGACTGTTTTTGGCTTTTAGAAGTAGATATTTGTATTAAAAGTATTTGAGGGATCATTTTAAGGAGCCAGACTTGGGTTTAATTTGCACAGTGTTTGAAATAGTTATCAAATATATGGCACTCAGCTCACATCCCATAAAGGGATGAAAATCTGAAAATCAGTTCATGGCTCTCACCCTCCCAATTCTCTAAGATAAAAAATATGAAAGGTTTAGCATGTGTTCCAAAATCAGTTTCGCATGGTTAAGCATATATGAATCCAAGATGGGGGCCAATGCCAGAAATGCAACCTTCCCCTCCCTATTTCCCCCACTTTAAGTGTAGCTTCTGAAAGTCAAGAGTTTGTCCATCTATGCGTGGAAGGATCGGAGGAAGCCCATTTGTAATGTGTAAATGTGAGAGCAGGGAGCTAGGCATCGTGGTTCGGACTAATGCTAGATTTTAGCGTTGGCTGGTTGGTTATTTCAGTTGCTTTCACTGGGGGGAAGAATTAGCGATCTGCTGGTGGGCAGGCAGATGAGCCCTTTGAGATGGGTGAGGCTGGCTTAGTCCTCCGGTTTCTGCATGGCAGAAAGTAGATCCTGGCAAGCTAGAGATATCTGTGGTCTAATCAAACAATTTCCCCCATGCGGCGTTAAGATTTGGACAAGTGATGTCCACGCATTGGGCTGCTGAAATAGGAAAACAGATTAAAGTGAATACTTTTCTCCAGTGCCACAAGGTGTTATATAACATTAAAGTTCCTCTTTACAGCTGCATGCAATCACAAACCATTGTCTTTTTAACATGATCACCAATCTTCTCCCAAGCAAGCGATTCCTGCTACTGTATAATGAAAGCCACCAGAGTATCTTGCACTCTTTTTTTAACAGGAGAATTAGATTGCATGGGAAAACATTTGGAGAAAATTCATTGGATCTGTGTATTATGCAGAGGGTCATTCTGTGGCTTAAACCTTGGGCAAAGCCCATATCTACCTTAGACAGATAACCATTAGCATTTGTATCTTCTCTGTTTCACTTGGGCCTCTCTGTCATCATCTCCAAGACTTCCCTACTCTCAGCATTTGGCGCATGTGCACACACACACATTTTTTGGGGGGGAGTCCCAGAGTTGTGGATGGTGTTGGGTAGATGGTGACTGCAAAGCTAGTGAACCTGCATCCTTGGAGTTATCCTGTGCCCATCATTACTTCAGTTGCTCTTCTGAAGGGTCTCAGTCCTTGGAGAGGAGGAGCAGGGTCATGTTCCAGTCATGAAACTGAAGACCCAAAGGCTTAATTTCATATGACCCAAATAGTTTGATTTTGGGCCAAGTGGGTTGAGCCTTTCCTTCCTTGGGTCCTGCAGATTCACGGCTTTGCTTGGTTGCCCTTCGTTTGGTGCCAATCAAATTTTGAAGCTTCCCTTCCTATAAAATAATCCCAGATAGGCTGTTTTTCTATGATTTTTTTTTTTTTTTTAAAAAGACATCTTTCCCACTCATTGGATGGACTTGAGTGTTTTCATGGAGAAAACCCCTAGAGTGGCTCTATCAGCTCCTTGGGCATAGTTCTAATTTCTTAGATTGCAGTTAAACAACTACTGTTCTCTTGATCTAAACTGGCACTGCCTGTTTTCAAGCCGGTGATGTAGAAAGGGGTTGTTTATCTTGGCTTGGAGAAGGAAAGGTAGTTGGCACCAGAAAGACATGATTGCTTTTCCGTAACTGTCACAGAAACCCCATAACCTTCCTATGAACTGCTCAGACAGTGGTTACTTTTGTTCTCCTGTATTGTCTAAGCTTTAGAACTTTTAAGCCACCAATGCCACCTAAGGGGCACGTTGTTTAAAGGAGGCTAGTTTAAATGCCACCTGGGATCAACAAACAAGCCAGCTGTAGGGTTTTTGTTGGGTCCTAATAAGTCGTGCTATCCTTATTTCTCCTGAGAGTTTGGAAAGAAGTATACTAGGGGAGCAGCCCCTGATCTTTCTGACTGTAGACAGGCAGAGGCAGGGGAGGGGGAACAGGATGATTTCGCATGCACAACCTAATCCCATGTGTGTGCAAAAGGAGCTTTGCACCCTTGCCTGCTGCCACTTGTGCTACATGGTTCTCAACCGGCTGTGGACTGAGACTGGTCTGCAGACTTGGGATTGAGGACGTCTGTACTAGAGAGTTATAGCTCACTTTTAATACTTAAGGAACTAATATCCTGACATAAAATACAAACCAGGATTGGTCTGCTGATAAAACCCATCCTTGGCTGGGTAACTTCCTTAGTCAGATCTGAAAATCCTGTAGTCTTACTATAGCTTGACTTTAGGAAAGCACCTGGTAAAATATCTCACAATCTTCTGATGAACAACTTAGTTTATGTGGATTGCAAGGCTTGACAATTACAATAAGTGGATGCGTAAACGGCTCCAGACAACACTGAAGGTGCTCATTGATGTATCCTTGGAGAAAGATGTTGAGGTGTTTTCCCAAGTATCCATCCCATATTCTTTATTCATCAATATTTTCTCTCAATAAGGCCTCAGGGAAGAAGCTTACCAGATTTACAGTCAACAGTCCTTGTGAAAAAGGTCTTGGAAGAAGCCATCACTGCATTTTAGCCTGCATTAGTCAAAATTTTCAAATTTTGAATTCCAGATAGGATGGTTTAAGGCAGGGGTGGGCAATTACGGCTCCTTCATGACTCGCGGACTTCAACTCCCAGAATTCCTGAGCTGCCTGGCTCAAGAATTCTGGGAGTTGAAGTCCACGAGTCATGAAGGAGCCGTAATTGCCCACCCCTGGTTAAAGGAGAGTCAAACAGACTCAGGGAGGCGTTTGGGGTGTGTGAGAGAGAAGCCTTATAAAGGATGATGGGTACAGCTGAGCAGAAGTCAGGCTGAGTGCAGGTCTCTCCTGCAAGAAGATGGCACAGATGGGCTCTCTCACACTCTTGAATGCAGGACACAAAAAAACAGAAACCAGGTACAGCAAAGCAGACTCCAAGCAGACACCACAGGAAATGGTACCAACGGTTGGATGGTGGAACTAGTGGACCTGAGAAGATGTCCAAGCAGAAGCTATGTTTGGGGGGGGGGGGGCAGGGAAGCTAATATGGAGCTCCGCCAGCCTCCCAAATAGACTGGGCAGGAAACACAAGGTGAGCTAATTCTACTTTATTGTAAAGCTATATTAGGAGAATCTTCAGAATAGTCTGAAGGTACAAATGTCCCACAGCTTGATCCATTGGGGTGGGTTTTCCCCAACTGGCTTTATCTGCTTCTGATTCAGTTGTGGACGACTCTTTAAATAGCATTCCTCCCCCTCAAGGGTGGTTTTTTTTTTTTAAGAAGAAGATGATGAAGGGTGGGGTGCAGAGTTGGCTCCCCCCCAGCTCTTGCTTAAGACACCAAGTAATTTGCAAACCAGTGGCTGTGTTTGCATGGATTGCAGCTTCTGTAAGAGCAACCCCATGTAGGACATGTAATATTTAGATCTGGGTTTCATCTCCCAAAAGCGTTGTATTACTTTGTCTCCTCCAAACATTTAAGAAGGTGCATCTCCTTTTGTTTATACTGAGACTGTTACACTCATTGTCATGCAGCTTTATTGAAATAAATATATTTTGTTTGGGTTTTTTTCCAAGTGCCTGTTTTGGAAATGACAATATTTTAAAATGACAGCTCACTTTAAAAAGCCTACAGTGCTAAAGTTCCCACCCATGTTATTACCTAGGACTGTTTATTTTTGGTTAACCTGTGGCCTAACTTAATCCTTAATTCTCCTAGTGTAAATTAAGGATTTCCAGATTAAACTCAAGAAAGATTTCCTATATGCAATGTTTATTAAAAAGTGTTAGTCAAATATCTTTTTACAGCCCTTTGCAAATGTGAGCCAAGGGTGGATTTTCATTTTGAAAAAGTGACACAGAGTCTCTCTCTCTTTCACCAGACAAAACTGGAGACGGGTGAGTAGCTGCTTCAGAGAGATTAAACTAAATCTCTTTCCAAAGGGTGCTAAAAAGCAGCATGTGAAGCAACACAACCTTGGGGGAAAAAAATCAAAACTTCACCTGTGCAATGACTTGGTTCTCCTCTTCCTTTTTCTGGTGGGAATGGCAGCTGGTCGTTTTAACTCTCTTTCTAGCCTGGTTCCCTGGAAAGAAAGGATACAGAAGAAGGTAGATCCTTGGTGTTGGTTGGTTACTAGGATCTTCCACAGAAAATGAAGTAGAGGGGTTTTGCTGTGGAGAGAGAAACCAACAAGATTAAAAACCATGGTAGAAAAATAGGGCTGGATCTGGCTGAGGCCGTTAGCAGGAGACAATCTGAATCGCCCCCCTCCAACTGGGGAAGGGCAGCAGCTCAAAACTGACTACCAACCGCTCCTTATAAAGACCCCCTTCTGGGCAGAGACCCCCAGGAAGAGCTCATAGCACAGGGTGGGGATTGTCTTCAAAGCCCTGCCCCACAGTTTCTCCTTCCCTCTTGATATACCCTGCCTGTGGGTTGAAGGGGAGGGAGGGATTTCACCAGAAGATGCAAATGAGATCTGCCCCACTCATTCTGGCTGCCATTGCCTCTTGTTTGGGGTGGCCTCTGGATCTCTTGCAGGCTTCCAGCTCACCTCAGTTGGTCTCTGCCCCGCATGATCCAGCTGCAAAAAGAGAGAGAGAGAAAGGGTGTGTGAGTTTGTGCACATTTGTATATCCACTTCTTGTGCGTCTGGAAAGCAGCCAACCACCAGCATGAAGCCACTTTCGGATTTTCTCTGGCTGACACTTTGCACCTCCAGATCCTCAGTGGTGTTTATCAACAGGAAGAGGAGGAAGTGAGGAAAGGCCTTCAGCTGTGCTGATCAACCGAGTTTTGACTGCAAGGGGGTGGGGAGATGTTCGACAGGAAAAGACCCAGCACAAACCAGCTGTCGGAGGAATAGCAGGTGGCTCCCCTTTGCTGCTCACAAAGTCCCCTGTGAGTGTGAAAAGGGCCAAACACCTCACACACACCCCACAAAACAATAGCCTGCTTTCTGTACCCCCTGCATTTAAAAGAGCTTGAACCCAGCTCTGTTGCCTACAGCTCTTCGGATTGACACTCTCCATCTAAGCAACTCAAAACCTTATATTTTTTGTTGTTGGTTGCCTTCAGTTCAGCCAGGCCTGTGGATCATCTGGTCCTGTTTTTAGGGGGCCCTGGCAGTGGTTTTCAGGGAGCTCATGACACAGGCAGGGGTGTTTCTGCCCCAAGCAGCTCCCCTAATTTCAAATGTGACAGACCGCCTTCCTTGCCACTGGGAAGCCTCCAGTCCTCCAAAGACTGGCCCAGTTCCCTTTAGAGATCAGCCAGACAGCATCTAACTCGCCCTTGAATTGTGGTGAGTGGATATACAGATAGGTAGGGAGGTAGGTAGGTAGGTAGGTAGGTAGAATTCTTTTATTGGTCGTGTGATTGGACACACAAGGAATTTGTCTTTGGTGCATATATTCTCAGTGTACATACTGTACAAGGAAATGATACATCCATCAGGAATCATAAGATACAACACTTAATGATAGTCATAGGGTACAACATTGGATAACCCTGACATTGTGAGGAGGACTGTGTCTTTTCTCCAATGTGCAAAATTAAATGCGTCTCCACCATGTTCCCTTATCTGCCCCATCTTCTAATCTATCTACCTGCTCCTTCCCCTCAAATTCTGATTTTATTTTTCTGGAGAGAAGACAAGAGATGCTTTCTACAGCCACAGGTGGAGAGCAGAGGATACCGCTGAACTGATTTCTGAGAAAGAATTCAGGGAAAAGACTAAAGGTATTTTGAAAGAGGATGTTTAATTACTATTATTAAGAGACATTTTTTTTCTGCCTAACGGAACACAGGGAAGGGGATGCTAACTTTGTTCTCCAACTGGAGCTAGCAATCCAGCTTCCTACAGCCCTAATTCAAGAAAGGTAAATTTTGGGACACAGAATTCAAAATGCCACTGAATTTAAATTGGGCCATGTTCTCTTAAAAGGAACATTCTTCTACATCTTTCAGCCACAGACTGCAAAGCAGATAGCAAGACAATTAACATAAAATCAAAGATCACAGCAATGATGAAAGATTTATACAGAGATGTCCAAGATAGAAGTGGGAGTCTCTCAAAAGCTCTTCTATCAAGATACAATAATTCAGAATTCTAGTTTTACAGATAGTTTATATTCTATATTTTATAGCTTATACAGGTAACCCTCAATTTACAACTACAGCTGAGTGCAAAACTTTGGCCCGTGTTACAGCCTTTCTTGTCACACTTGTTCAGTGAATCCCTGTGGCTGTTTAGCTAGCAACAAGGTTGTTAAATGAATCTGACTTCCCCAGAAAGCAAAGATTAAAAGTGTTTGGAATGCATTAACAAGAGCCAGATTTATTACATTCTTTACAGAAGGTCTGTTG
>JAEANM010023747.1:0-11301 GCA_017656035.1 Myanophis thanlyinensis
AGTTCTCCAAACTGCTTAGAAAATTTACTACCGGTTCTAGCGAACCTGCTAGAACCTGCTGAATTTCACCTCTGCCTTGGAGATCTTCTAGTGCAACACCTCTGCCTAAGGCAGGAATCCTTATATCATCTTGGACAAATGATTGTCCAATCTTTCCCTTCCTGATAAGAGTAAATCAGTCAGTCTGCCCTCTGAGTTATTTTTTAAAAGCAGAAAAATAAGAATATCTCTCAAGCTTCTTATATTATTCATCCCATAACAAGGTCTAGCAGGAAATGCAGTGAGAGGAGTCCATGGATTAGTTTATTGCCAAGTGTATCTGCTGAAGACAACAGGACCAAAGGAGTGGGCGGTCATTCCAAATGAGAAATCTGGGAGGATATTCACGATCACCTCCTACACCCAGCTTGCTTTCTTGACCTTGCTAATGACAGCAGTTTGTTTGACATTCATTTATAGAGGTTAATTTCATCCAGCTTCAACTGCTACCCACCTCCAATCCTATCCTGCCTGAAGAAAGACTCCTGGTTTCATTTGAAGATTTCTTCCTCCAAGTCTGTATGGACATCCACTTGTGGCATTGCCCCATCTACATCAGCTACACCGGCTCTGAAAAATTAAGCTCTGCTATTAATGAGAGATGAATTAATTGGATAATTTGCAGGGGGAAAAATAGGTTCAATGCTCCCATTTTAAAGGGGCAGTTGAAATAATCTTCTCCAAGGGTTAATTCTGATTGCCTTTGATTAGAGTGATGGGACAAGGACCTTGATGACACATCATTTTGAATTGAATGAGTGTACTGCTGCCCGTAATTTTTCTTTTAAAATGAGGCATTTTGTGCTCTGCATTGCGTTGATTCATTTCCCTGGTCACAAAGGAATATCTGCTCCAAGTAAATTGTTTCATCTTGGTAATTAGGCAGGAGCCTGACAAAGGGCTGGGATCCATGCAAATTGATGTTAGTGGCTTGCTTTCAACCTCTATTTTTTTAAAAAAAACATTCCCACTTAATATTTATGTGGAGAAAACTGTCAGCTAGATTCTTCTCTATTTAATACAAGTATTTTCCTTTTTTTGCTCATCCTGGAAAAACTACACTGTAGACAGGAGCATGAGAAAGATAAATAAGGTTTATTGTTCTTGTAAAAAATCCAGTATTGAGCCTGCTTAGATATTAAGAAATGCTCATTTAATAATGAACTTGCAAAATTTAATAAGTAAATTTGGTATATTTTCTTTTTTCAAGGAGCGGTGATCCAACATGCACATTCACTGTGGGTTTTTTTTTTAATCTTCTCTTTTGCTTTATTATGAGGTGTCTTACTCGCCTCATTCCAATCAGTGGCAATCAAAATTAACTCTTATTATTTCAACTGTACTTTCAAAACAGGAGCACTGGGCCTATTTTTTCCCTGGAACATTATTCAATTAATTCATCTTCCATTAACAGCATAGTTTAATTTTCCATATTTCTAAGATTTGCATGAGAGAGGTCAAGGCTGGGATTTGTATACAGATAGTCCTCGAGTTACGGTCATAACTGAGCCCAGCATTTATGTTGCGAAGTGAAACATTTGTTAAGTACATTTTGCCTTAGTTTACAACCTTTCTTGCAACAGTTATTAAGTGAATCATTGTAGTTGTTAAGTTAGTAACACGACTGTTAAGTGAATCTAGTTTTCCCATCAACTTTGTTTGTCAGAAGGTCTCAAAAAGGGACTCCGGGATGCTGCAATCGTCATAAATATGAACCAATATGAGCCAAGCATCTGAATTTTGATCATGTCACCGTGGGGATACTGCAATGGTTATAAATATGAAAAATGGTCACAACTTCACAAGTCATTTTTTTCAATGCCATTGTAACTTTGAATGGTCACTAACTGAACTGTTGCAAGTTGAGGACTACCTGTAGTGAACGGGACCCACAAGTCCTGACTGTAGCCATAATGTTCCCTGTTTGGATCAACCTGTATGGAAAACATGAATTTAGAGGAATTTGTGATGACACTAATTTGCATGGATTCAATCAGCACTCAGATACAGGTGGTCCTCGACTTACAGCCACAATTTACCCCAAAATTTATGTTGTTAAGTGAGACATTTGTTAAGTGAGTTTTGTCCCATTTTAGAACCTTTCTTGCCACAGTTGTTAATTGAATCCCTGAAGCTGATAAGTCAGTAACTCGGCTGTTAAGTGAATCTGGCTTCCCCATTGACTTTGTTTGTCAGAAGGACCCAAAAAGTGATCACATGACTTTGGGGCCCAGCAAGGTTCATAAATATGAATTAGTTACCAAGTGTCTGAATTTTGATCACATGATCATGGGGATGCTGCAAAGGCTGAGGTCATAAGTCACATTTTTCAGTGCTGTTGTAACTTTGAAAGATCACTAAATGAACTGTTGTAAGTTGAGGACTAACTAATTGAAAGGCAGCATTTCACCCAGAAGACCATTTTATGGAGCTCAATCCAGGCATGGCCAGCAAGTGAAACATCCGGACTGTGGACCGCAAGTTTGACACCCCTGATCTACAGCCATTGTTTCTTGTGGCCAGTAAATGTTGAAAAAGACAGTGCTACCCTGACTATGGTATTTTCCTGGACTGTCTATGTATATTGGGGATATCATAGAGTTTTTGTCCTAACAGCAAATATTGCCTTAGAAAGAAATATTGGATGATGGTGCTGCTGCACATTGGCTGCTATGCTGTTGATATGTTGAAAGTGCCCTTTTATTTATAATATGATATAATTATTTATTTTATAGGGCGCTGCTAGCTGCAGTCATCAGAGGCTTTGAAAGTAGGCACTATCAATGGACTGCTGATAATAGAAGGACTTGTGGGTAGATGGTTCCTGGATATGAGAGAAGGTATTGCTATTTTAAAGGGGCATGGATAGAGTAACAATTGAATCATCCTAGAATAATTGGAGTCTCTAAGAACCTTGGTGATGGGTAGTGGCTCTTTGTTGATTGACTCATCTATATTCCTTTTTGGAGAGGTCAACCTAGCTACAGTTGTTCATTCACTGTTAACTTCAGAAGATGAGGATATTTTGAGACTGGTCCAAATCTGTAAACAATTACTTTGCAGAGTGGGGCATCTGGGCATGCATGCACATTGTACACTCCCTTTGAAGCAGTTGCAATAGGTTACTGATCTAAGATTTGCTTCTGACATATAAATCCTCAAATAACTTGGGACCATGATATCCACTGGACTATACACTGGATAGCACTTAACACTGGACTAACACTTAGACTTATACACTGCTTCATAGTACTTTACAGTATTCTCTAAGCAGTTTACAGAGTCATCATATTGCCCCCAACAATCTGAGTCCTCATTTTACTGACGTTGGCAGGATGGATGGTTAAGTCAACATAGAGCCGGTGAGAATAAAACAGAATTTGCCTAAAATGCTGCATTCTAACCACTGCTCCACCACAGCTCCAATCTTCATCATTACAGATCTAATTAAGCAGTAAGATCATTGAGGAGATTGAAAGAATGACTGACTTGGTGGTCAATCCTTCACAGGACAGTCTTTTTTTTGGTGCCATTTATATACCCAAATGTTTTTCCTACTGTGCTTTGTGAAGCTATTATTGTTAATTGCTAATTATTGTTAATTATTCTAGGCCAGGGATCCCCAACCCCTGATCCATGGACTGGCACTGGTCTGTGGCATGCCAGCAACTGGGCCAAGCAAAGAAGTGAAGCTCCATCCATGAGATGGAAGCAGCACATGAAACCACACCCCTTCCAGTTCGGGGAAAAACCTTTCTCCACAGAATCGGTCCCTGGTGCCCAAAAAGTTGGGGCCTGCTATTCTAGGCATCTCTTTCACCCACATTTCCTTTGAATGTACCAGGGATGAACTGTTTTGTTTTGATTTACTTTCCACCACTCCCAACCGTTTTAAAACAAACATTTGAAGTGCTTTTGTTTTGAACGACCTGCAGATATAGGGGAAGTGGTATCAGAATATATAGAATAGGTATTGGGGTGAATTCCATGCTGCCCCAGAGAGCGATGATACCCCCACCCCCATTTTTTGTATGGTTCCACTTGTTAGCATATGGCCCCCAGCACATTTTTCAAAGGCCAAATGGAGTGCTTGATTCAATAAAAGTTGCATGTTTAATTGCAGGAGAGCAATAGCCCATTTCACCTTTGGTAGCTTTTTTTAGTCTTCTCCAAAGGGTTAATTTGAGACCTTTCCGAGAGCTAGAAGTCGGCAAGGAAAATATGTCTATAACTGGCAATGCAAGCAACTGTTTGCTCTTTGAAATGCAAAGAACTTTGTTTCTAAATTTTTAATCTGAGTCAGAGACTCTCCTGGCAGCTGATGCTTCCCTGGTTTTAGTTACCTGGAGTTCCTTCTGTACAGATTTCCGATTGATCAAAAATGTCAGCTCTAATGTGGTCTCATGTAGAGTTTGTTTCATATGGTTGAAGCAAAAAGGTTAGGTCTGCCTCCAAGGAACAATTTTCTAAAAGGTTATTTTAATGTCACATTAATGACTTTGAGTTCCTGGGAATATGATTTTCAATCCTTAGTATGCCTTTCGGAAAGACATGTATTATCTTTGTGGTATTTGGCTGTCTTTCCTTTCTTGTCATTGGGACTGTTCAATATGAGCAATTGTAAACGTAAGGCTAAGGATATAACTGTATGGTGGCTGTGGTGTTCTTTCTCTATGCCATAACTTTTTCCTAAACCAAGAGAGTTTTAGTTGTGTAAAGTCAGATCTTGGGAATGAGGGACTGAAATTGCAGAACTGATAATCAGACACTGTATTAAGGGTGAATTTTAAGGAAAGTCAATAATAGTATTTAAGTTTAATAATCTATTGTTTTTACTGGATAATGATGTGGTCTAAAACAATGTTTCATAAATAAAACAATTATTCACGTGAATATATTATGTATGTATCGCTCATTGTATCAAGTATATAAAAATTTAAACCAAGATGAAACCCACGGACTATTGTCCCATTTCTGTCACATAAAAGCAGATCATTTACCATATTAAGCAAGAGAATACATTTACAATCAGTTTTCAAAATGCTAATCAGAATTTGGCTGATGGAAAAATCCAATACAGTGAAGCAAATAATGAGGCAAATCTTCAAGCTAAAATTCACCATATACTTTATATATAATAGCTTTGAATTTAGTACCTTTCACTGAATGCTGCTGTTGGCATTGTATGAATTAAATATATCATTCAGATTTGAATTACCTACTGTATATGCTGACTTGGGTAGTTTCTTAGGCTGCAAGGCAAAAGACAAAATATCAGACCTCTCCAACCCATGTCCAAAAGCAGCACACTTCTTTTTCTTTTCTTTATTGTGCCTCCAGGTCAGTGTTGGCTCCAGAAACTGTTTGGACTAGTCCATCCAGTTTTCTTGGCAAAGAGAGATGGACTGGCTCAAAGTTACCTAGTTCGCTTTGTGCTTGAGGCATGACTGGAAATAATGTTTTCCTGGTTTCTAGTCTGGTGCCTTCACCACTACTTCCAAAACTGGCTACCACAGTTGTACTTACAATCTAGTAACTATTTAATTAATCAACCCAGAGGTCTTACCCAAGGCATGAACAACCAAGCTCAAATGATCATATTTTGGACACATTATGCAAAGATCTTGCTCTTTGGGGAAGATTCTAATGCTAGAAAAAGTGGAAGGAAAGAGGAAAAAGAGGATCATCAGCTGTAAACTCAATTATACTGGCAATGGCATACCATCAGACCCGAAGGACCAGGTTAAAGACAAACTGTCCTGGAGAAAATCTATTTATGTACAGTAATCTCTAAGAACAGTGTGGTGGCCTAGTGGTGAAGATGCTTGCTTTCCATTCAGAAGAGTTTAATCCTAGGTAGTGGCAGATGTTTCCCTCCTAGGGCAAAAAAATCTGCTGTAAACTTCACATCAGGAAGGGCATCTGGCCAGTAAAAGCTCAGCACCATCCAGTAGTCCCAACTTTACCATGCTTTAAGGGATTACAGGGTCATAAAAAGAGAGTTTACAGAAATCAACAATTTGATAACTTATCATTACTATCAATTTTTCCCAAAGGCACCCTTATATCTGTAGCAACAGCAATAGCATTTAGACTTAAATATCGCTCTAAGCAGTTTACAGAGTCAGCATATTGCCCCAACAATCTGGGTCCTCATTTTACCTACTTCAGAAGGATGGAAGGCTCAGTGAACCTTGAGCCTGGTGTCTGGCAGCTGGCAGGCAGCAAAAGTAGCCTGCAGTATTGCATTCTAACCATTGCGCCACTGTAGCTCATATGTAAACTAGCATATGCCTATTTTTTTCCACTGAGTTCATTTTTTAAATAAATCTTTTTCTTTGTGATGCATTTTTTTGGTATCTACAGATGTTTTGGCCTACAACTCTCATATATCTTCTGGGACATATTGGAAGTGAAGTTGAAAATATCTAAACACCAAGATATCCACATCTCTAATTAGAGAAAAGAGTGAATCAGGGGTGGAATCGGACCAGTTTTGCTACTGGTTTGGTGTGCACGCATGCACACCAAACACGCTGCAGTGCGGTTTTTAAAACCTCTTTTAGAGGCACCAGAGGCAGCGGGGATCATCAGGAAGGCTTCGTAGACACTCCAAACAGCTGATTCAGGTAAGTAAGAAAAAAAATGAAGCTCGCATAAGGAAGGATATGGGGAGGGATGGGTGGGTGGGGCCAATCTCTACTACCGGTTCGGGCAATGTGGTGTGATCTGGCTGAGTTTCACCACTGGAGTGAATTGAATATCAAATGTCCAGATTTGTGCTGTAGGTTTTCATTGTGCTGGATTATGTTGAGTAATTTAACACATCTTCAAAGAGCGCTTCAGAACAGAATGGAATAAAGTAAATGAGAAAAATCTGAAAGAGATCAAAAGCCTCCTATTTTGCTATTACTGAAGGACCTAGGTTTTAAATTTTTGATATGGGCCACTTTGGAAAGCCAGAAGCTGAATAAAATTGTGATGCATTACAGTCAGTGAGGAGCAGAAACTAGAAAGAGCTCTTGAACTAGATCTCATTTGGTGGAATTCCATTAGTTATATGGCCCCTTCATGTTGCTTCAACCCAACTTGCATTGTAAATGTATGTCATGTGTAGAAAATTAGCTTGTTTATGTAAGATTATGTCATTATCCCAGTTGGCAGAACATGAACAGATAGGAATGACCAACCTACCTGGAGGATTTGACCTGTGCATGTTTAGTCAGCTTAATGAGCTTCATTATCTAAAAGAACAGTAGACACTGTTGTGCTTGGCTTATTTTTTCATGTATATGAATACAATATTCAATGCTCATTAAACCTGGGAAAGAATTAAAGGAACTCTGTGTCTGGTATGACTCATCAGAGGGATTTCATCCTATGCTTTTAAAATTTTTGGGCAATGACGTGTCTTTGCTCAGATTACTTCTACAACATTTTCCAAGCTTCTAGTAATTCTTCTTGAGGGCAGGTAGATTGAGATGTGCCCTTGATCGAACAGGTTTTTTTTTCTCCACCAGATATGAACTTGCCACACATCTGAAAACTGTAATGGAGGACACCAATGGTCTGATGGCAAGTATTGTTCTACTTTAAGGGTGGATTTTGGTTGGGATCTGAAATATTGCTTTCGTTTCCCTCCCAACTTTACTCAAGCAAGTACCATTAAAAACAAACAAGCAACAAAACCCCAAACATATTCCCCCTTATTGATATTCAAGCCATAGCACTGCGTTGGCAAATAAGAGCAGGAAGTTCATGAAGCTTTTTGAATTAGGACATGAGGAAGTTTAGAGCCATCTGATCTCAAAATCTGTTCCAAATTGTCTCAGATAAATACTCTTCAACCACTTGCCAATTCATAAAAAATAGCCTTCTTCCTATCTAGTTGATGCTACATTTTTGTTGCAGTCATTTGTGTAAGACTTTATCTAAAGATTTATTGATGTACTTGCTGATATTCTTGAAACTCAAAGATTAGCTAGTGAGATGGGATTTACCTGTATAAAAACTGTATTGATTTTATTTAAGAAGGATGATAGGTAGCATTGAAAGACATTGAAGTCCAACCTATTTAACACCTTTCCTCTCTCTTTCTTAGAAGAAATTCTTTTATACTTGGTACCAAGCCCAAGTAAGCAAGACTAGGAAAAATGGAATTAAGTGCAGTTGATCTCCAGATGTTTTGAATACAGGCCCAAAGATTCCAAGTACAATTCGAGGTTGCTAAGCTATGGAAGGATGACTGGGAACTCTGACTTGTAGAAGAATGAAAAGACTGGCTTTTTCAAAAAAAAAAAAATGGAATTGAAAACTTTTATTTTTTTTCTACAAAAATGAGATAATGGAGAAAGTGCTATTTTGACCTTGAACAATAAATATGTGGCTATGGGTTATTTTTTCCAATCAAGAAGCCTAACAAGAGAACTTTGGTTCCGCTGCTTATTCCACATCTAAAAGAGTACATGGAAGAATCATTTGGGCACATACAGTAGCTACTATCTCCACTGTAAGAACCAAGGAACACAGAGACCATTTTCAGCATTGCTTATCTGCACATTTGTCCAAACTCAGATAGGTGCATTTGAAACTGGTGCATGTGATACATGGAAACCTGGATGCAATTTCAATCTTATTCACATTCTTTTATATATTGAGTGGCTGCTTTGCAGAAGTTGGATTGAATACAATCAGCTGTCAGAGAAAACTAAATAATCAAAGGGAAGTAAGATAATGTGTCACCTGGTAGTAAAATACAAGAAGGTGTCAACCCTTTGAACTAGTCCAGACAAGAAGCACAAACCATCAGGACTAACACTACATTTGTTGTAAAGTCACAGCAATAGAATCTGGTATGTCTGAAACAGTGGTAAAATGCAGCCTGGTCACACAGGTTCTGCTGATCCAGTAGTGGCAATGACGTTTGGCCAGTCCACCCACCTCTGATGACATTTGGGCCCTCCCACTTACTCCTGTTCTTTCCTGTCCCATATCCCCTTCATTTTTTTCTTTTCTACTCATCTGAATCGCACAGAACAGCTGTTCTGTGAATTGGTAGCAAAACTGGTTGGATTCCACCATGGTCTGAAAGCACTTCCTCTCACCCTTACTTTTATTTTCCCGAAACTAGGGAGTGTCCCGACACCAGTGCTCTTGACCTACAGGGAGCTGGCAGAAATTGGACTACTGTTGGTCGAAGTAGGAGAGGAGGCAGAAGGATTCGTAGACGAGAAGAGGAAAGGCAGGAGTATAGTTCTGAGAATAGGGACTCTTAACATTGAAGGATGTTGGCGAAGGAGCTGCCAGGCAAGAGGTCAGAGGAAGGCCAAAGAGGAGATACATGGATGTGCTAAAAGAGGACATGAACTTAATTGGGGTGAGGGTAGAAGATGACGAGGATAGAGTTAGGTGGAAACAGATGATTTGCTGTGGCAACCCCTAACGGGAACAGCCAAAAGAAGAAGATTGAGAAAGAGAAGGAGAAGGAGAAGAAAGGAGGGTCCCATCAGTTCCCACATCTCCTTTCCTTTTGTTGGGATGAGATATCTTTCACATGATGGTTATGTAGCCTGAACCTCTTTCTCATGACTCCCAACATTATTCTCACAGATCATTATAGAAAGAAGTAGATTTGGGAAGATGAAACGGGACACCACTCAGACCACTGTGTGAGCCATCATGTGGTTTGTTTAATTTTTTAGTTACTGTGATCTGGGAACCTAGGATTGCTCAGGATTATAAAGTTTGTGATTGAGGATTGTACATGTATGGCTTTGTGTGAACTCAGTTGGGTCTCACCTAACAAATATAGTTAAAAATATAGGTTACTGCAATGTGTAAGTCTATAAAAAAAAGAAAGAAAAAAATGGGTAGATACAGAACTGGCGGTGGAGGGAAGTGGTTAAAAACTTCAAGATTGTGATTTTACAATTAAAACCCACCCTTTTTTTTTACACGTGCATGCATCTCATATAAAAAGGGGCAGGGATTCAATTGTCATATTACAGATGCCATCTTGACATTTTTAGTTTTCCCACAGACATCTCTAGGCAGAGGGTTAAAGTTCAGTTCCTGAAATCAAGAGTCAAGAGAGTTCAACCTCTAATTCAGGTGGCTGATAGGCCATGTTTACCCCTCTCTTTTTCTTCCTCCTTCACTGATTCAGCAGATCTATTTTTACCTTGGACACTAGCTGGGAATGCAAATCTTTCATTTTGCTCTGGATTTGAAATAAGATACACAGAGAATCCCTCCTTCAAAACAAACAAACAAATAAAAAAAAAACCAGGAAAAAAATATTGTTTAGGTTCTAATTTTGTTTCCATCCTAGCATTCTTGGTTTTTGTTATTTTTAGCAGTCTTCCCACATTAGGACAATTTAATTCTGGTCTAGTGAACAGTGAAACCTAAGCTCAGAAATGCAGATTTAGTTGCAAAAGGCCAGCCTCAGATTTAGACATACCATTTTTGGAAGGGAGTTAAGCATCTAATCTAATTTTGGCCTTGAAAATTTTGGGATTGGAGAGAGGAAGGGAAATCTCCTTGCTCATTGAAAAAACAACAACAACCCAAAACATTAGCTTTGTATAGCACTAGAAATGCTGGGAAAAGAGACATTTTCTCCCTGAGTTTTGTTAGCAATGGATGCAAATTTAAGATTAAAGCATTGCAACACTCTAAATTGGTCTATGTCAATACAATACGTGGGCAATGATTGTTTTTATTATGTGGCACATGTTGGCCTGACTTAATCCTGCCAAAGGCCATTGTTATATTGCAATGAAACTTAAATAGGCCAAAATCCTTTCACAGACCTTTTTTTTTCTAGAATATTTACACTTTCCTGAGAAAATGCCTTTGCATATTTGGGACACATCCATCAAAGAGGATGCAGAATTTTCTGGAGGTAGCAATCTTAAAGTGGTATGTTTGCATATTATTTAGGATCAAAGTTAGGGAGCAACAGAGTCTCGTTTCAACTCTGCTGGGCTATTGTCTTCATAGAATTCCCCCTTCAAAGGGTTGAATGAGCTTCTTGGCTGCCGTTGGCTTCCTCCTGTCCCTGGGTTATTTAGTGCAGTTGACCGAACCACACAACTACTTAGCACATTTATTTTTTTGCAGGACCAGAGTAATTGTCTGATAAATCTGTTGCAGTAAATGAGGGCTTTTATCTGTTAGAAGGAATATCCATGTGGATTCAGTTCCAAGTGGGGAGAAAGACACTGGAAACATGGAGACTGCTTGGAAGGATGGTTTATT
>JAEANM010023748.1:0-11301 GCA_017656035.1 Myanophis thanlyinensis
ATATTTTCTTGAAGACGCTCTTCGTAACTCGAAAATTTTGTAACTAGAGCGTTTTGTATGTAGAGGTACCACTGTACCTCTTTGACCCAACCATATTCCATCATGGCCATAACCAACCTGGAGGAGTATGTGTCCAGAACATAGCTGGCCACCTTACAGTAATAAGGACCTTGTTGATTTCCTAAAGATCACCTGGCTCAAACTCCTCCTGGATAACAGGGCTCTAATGTGTCGTGATCATTTCCAAAGGCTCTACCTAGCCAGAGTTCAAGTAAAGTTGAGTGACTGATAAATATCCTCACAGAAGTCCTGCAAGATCCCCTTCAGCTCCTTACCTAGGACATACCTTATCACTTGAAACAGAGCTGCTGGATGACTATTGTAGATGCAATAAGGACAGAGGAATATTCTTATTTATTTATTAGGATCTATCGTATAAGATAGGTCCTAATATAAGCTCTTATATGGGCTTAGTCAACTTCATTATTTGTCTTCCTCCAGCAGTGATCTGGGCACATCTTGTGCCACTTCATCCCTATAGCTGCTCAATAAGCCATGGGCCACTACAAAAAAAAGCATCTCTCAAATCCAGATCACAATACCACTTCCCCAAGGCAAATACCAGATCCAATATGTTATCCCCTGGATGAATCAGACCATAAATGAGTTGAATTAATACAAGGCTGCCATGAAGGCCATGAACTCCTATGCTAGTTCAGTGCTCAAGCCTTGAGATGGCAGGCAGAAGTTCCCCAGAAGCATAAGCCTGGGGAACTCTACTGCCAACCCAGACACAGAATCCTGGAGCACAGGCAGGCATACAGTTATGTTGCAGGGAGGAAGGTAAATGAGCAGCAATCCACACTGATGCCTATATCCAGTCTAATAAAAAGGGTCTCACATCTCGTGTAGTTTGGCCTTATATGCCCCTCATATTGTATGAATTTCTTCGAATTTCAAGCTACCAGGACCATTATTTTTATTCTGCTATTTTAGAGTCTAAAAGACGTTTCTATGTAAATTGATACATAAAATAGTAAGCATTAACAGAGTTATATAGTGTATATATTAACAAATTTCAGTAAGAAAGTTGTGTTTTCATTGTGGCATTCAAGCGTTATGTCTTATTTCCTAACAATGAATAGTATTTTTTTTCTTCCAAAGATTTAAACCTTTCTGGTTGATGAAAAGTATCATGTTTTCAAATATCTTCAATTTTTCAGTCTGATTCCATATTAAACAAATAACTTAATACTTTTTCTTAATATTCAAAAGATAATTTACTTAGTAAATGCATATTTAAACAATGTCGTTTAGAAAGAACTCATGTTATAAAAATGCTTCAAAGTATTGCAAGAAATGGGTTCTTTGATGACATGGGTATCAGTTAAAATTGATCATGGGGTTTTTTTTTTTTTTTTCAAACAGCTAGGAACTTGAACTTGAAAGGACTTGAAAGTCGGTCTACCTTGGAGTCTATGTAATATGCATTTCTGTTAAATGTATATAATTCTTATAGGCTATTGCAGTTTCTATTTTTTACATGAGAGACAGTTTGGTGCAGTGATTAAGCATCTGGAAGATATGTGTTGTAGTCCCATTTTAGTCATGAAGATGATCTTGGGCCAGTTATTTTCTCTCAGCTTTAGGAAGGAGGTGATGGCAACCACTTCTGAAAACCTGCAGGGATTTGTCCAGGCTGTTTCCAAATATCCAACATGATTGAACAAAAGGGGGGGAAATCTACATAAAATCAATATCAGTATGTTTTTCTTGTTAGCATTCATTATATGGCAGGCTGAAGAGAATTCTAACAACCTGCAGATGGAATCGGAAGCTAAAGAAGGAGATGAAGAGAGCCTGCAAACAGCTTTCAAAAAGTTGAGAGTGGATCCAGCTGGGTAGGTAACAATTATTTAAAATTATTTTTTATGACTGATGCTTTTAATGGTGTATTGCTCTCTTTTTGCAAGCTTAATATTGGAAGTGAAGAAAGTTTCTGAGCTCATCATTCATGTTTGCCTTACTCTAAATTTTGTAGAAAATGTTCTCTCTAGTGTGGATATTGGGAGGTTTCATTCCCTAGCATTGACTTCAAGTAATAAAATATGTGTAAGATATGCATGGGTCACTTAGTTGGTTCAGGATCTTATGTTTGTTTTTACACAAACTGTGACCAGTTGCATCATCCTTTCAGAGATACTTCCTTACCAAAGTCCTCAGTGCTTTTAACAATGACCAAATTTTTAATGTACTTTCTTCATTGAGAAAAGCGGGATAAATTCAAAGATGTATCTGCCTTGAAATGAGCCCTTGTTGAACTATATAGCACAGTCAAACATCAGCACAGGAAATGTTTTATGGCTTTTTGTATTACAGGTAGTCCTCGGCTTAAAGACCAAAATTAAGTCCAAAATTTCTGTTGCTAAGTGAGACAATTGTTAAGTGAGTTTTGCTCCATTATGACATTTTTTGCCACTGTTAAGTAAATCATTGCAGTTACTAGGTTACTAACACAGTTATTAAGTAAATCTGGCTTCCTCATTGACTTTGCTTGTCAGAAGATGATCACATAACCTAGGACATTGCAACCATTATAAATATGAGCCAGTTGCCAAACATCCAAATTTTGATCATGTGACCAGGGTATGCTACAATGGTCAGAAGTGTGAAAAACAGTCACAAGTCACTCTTCTGTGCTGTTGTAATTTGAAGGTCACTAAATAAATTGTAAGCCGAGGACTACCTGTATGTCATAAACGGTTTTATGATAATGGTTCTGTCATAAAATGCTCTATATAAAAGTACTTGTTCTAGATAATTAGGCTTACATGATTTGCCTACAGTTCTAGCACTAATCAGTTTTAGTACTAGATGTTTACTTTATTGAGCCATGAGTCTTATCCCCAATTTCCTATTGACTTTCTGGGGAAGCCATCATGGAAGTTTGGAAATGGCAACCACATCATCGCGATGTGCTTGGTAAACAATTGAATGAGTTCCCAAGCACCTAGATCATGTGACCATCTTGGTGCTAAGATGAGCAGAACTTTGAAGATTGGTCATAACTAGTATTCATTCCATGCTGCTGCACTTTGGAATGGTCACTGACCGACGGATTCTAAGTCAAGGACTACCTGTACCCTATTCCACTTTCTTCTTACCCATTTTACAGAATAACATTTTAATATGTTGTCTGTTCCTTAAATCAGATCTTCTGTTAGTGAAGGAACAGGATTGCCAACTCCAGGCAGAGCGACTATTGATGGAGGCTGGCATCAAATTGTCTGTTCAAGAGAGATTTGGCACAGGTAAGGAAAATTACCTACTCTTTATTTGAAATTTCTTTTTAAGTGTCAATACTTGGCTAATACAAATGTGTAAAACTTACTGTACAGTGATCTGTTTGCATTTTGTTTCTATCTTGTCTGGTTGAGAATTTATCTGGAAATAACTGGGAGAAATGCAGTGCCTTATTTTAATTACAACAGCTGTTCATAATGATCTTTCTGATTAAATATAGTTGTAACCCTTAAAATTCCAATTTGATCTTTTTCATGGACAAAAATCAAGGCACACAACATGAAATTACTTCATCCGTAGAACTAGAGCAAATAATTTAGTACAAAATGCCTATGATGTTCTAGAACAAAATATATTCTAGTTTCTGCTAACATTACTGCTTTCTGTTACAGAGGTGCACGGAAATCCTTGAAAGGGACAACAAGACCACAACGGCGCAGGCGTTCCAAATCTCCTGTTCTTCATCCCCCAAAGTTTACATACTGCAGCATGAAAGCATCTTCTGTAAACCAACTGAAACACAAAAGTCAGATTGATGTTCCAAATAATAGAATTGGTCCAGATCCTAGAGTTTCAGAAGAGCTGTACTTAAATGGAAAGAGGTGTCCACTTTTAGACAGCAGCAACTGCAGAAAAAGCAGAGTGGGACATCAGAAAACATGTACTGGTGAGCAGCCTTCCAAAAATTTAGGAAGGAAATGCCATACTAAATGCCATACTTTTTCTTTGACCTTTGAAACCAGCCTGGATCCTAGCCAGCCTTCAGATTTCCAGTCTCTCTCCAAGATGAATTATGAGATGCAGTGCCCATACATGGACAAAGAATGGCAAGCAATAGAAACACATTCCTTTTCTGGTTTGCGGAGCGTCTTATCGGAGTGTGAAAAGGCAGTCCTGGAAGTGCGTTCACAATCCTTACCAAATCGATCACCTTCTAGTACAGGTTCGTCTGGCTCTGCCCGGTCTTGTTCGGAGCAAGCTCGAGTCTTTGTGGATGATGTGACTATTGAAGATCTGTCTGGGTATATGGAATATTACTTATATATTCCCAAGAAAATGTCTCACATGGCAGAGATGATGTACACTTGAGATGAGAATCATGGGTTTGAAATTCAGTGGTGGTAGTGAATATTTCCTCAGTGCTGTAGATGGAAATGTGTCCATTGTCAATGCTGCGTGTTTGATCAAATCTTTATTTGCACCATATAATGTAGTTTTTTAAATAAAGTTGAAAAGGCGATGTCATATGTTTAAAGGTGCATTGCATTAAATCAGAGGTTTAAGAATGTACCTGGATAACATTTTCGTTCTCCTGATATAATCTAAATTTCAGTTTCTTAAAATCTTCAAACAAGGTTTGTCTTTAAGAGTTTTCCTAAAATGCAACAAATTCTGTAGATTTTAAATTAAATTTTACCAAGTTAGGTTAAAAAAAATAATCTGGTAAATTTGCAAGGATTTTCTTTCTTCTTTTTTTGTATTTTTTCATGAAAACTATTAATTTTCTCACTCTAAAGTGAAGAATGCTGGGCTAAACAGGAGTGGTTTTTTGTGAGAGAACTTTGAGCTCATATCAGTTCTGATAATGAAATTTCTAGTTCAGAAGGTCATACAGATAACTTGCCCTGCTAGTTTAAGACTTTGGTTAACTTATTCTGCTAAGCCAAAAAATGCTGTTTTGACGAGCATGTCTTTTGCAACCATCTCCAAACAGTTGGATTTCTAATGAAGAAAACAAAAATAGATCCAACATACCTAAAAACTATTCAGTCCTGCCCTAGTCAGATTTTTCAGATGAGTGAAAAGTTAAAATAGTTTTGTGCAGCTCCTTGTATAAGATTGAACATCTCTGCAATTTTTAAAGAAACAAGTAACTGATTTAACATAATTAATATTGCCTCCTAAATAATTTTGCTGATCTAACTTTCCTTGATATCTCAACTTCTAGAAAAAATTATATACCCCTAAATTTATTTTAATCAGATTAATATTTCATTGGTAAATATAAGCATAGTTTTTCTTCTTGAACATCCTACAGTGAGCTGCTTATATAGTTCTGGGTTTTCTTTTTTCAATAAGCCATAGTGGTTAAGTGTAATCATCACACTAAGCCACCAATATATAGAATAGTGCAGTATGTGAATTTGTCTTGTTAATAAGCTGGCCTTGGCCTTGTTTGCATAACACACAAATTAGTCATAACTGCTCTCAGTTGATTGAGTAATCTTTACCCCCCAGCACATGATCTTGGATGACTTCATCAGTCATCTGATAGCTATATTTTCAGTCTTATTTGGTACCACAAAAGAAGCTGGAAACTCCCTTTCTGCTTCACTGCCTACATTTTTATTGTTCCCAACTTCAAGAAGAAAAGTTATTATGGCACTATGAGATTGAGACCACCATGACCAAGTTTGGATAGGTTGGGCTGTCCCTACATAATTTTCCTCTTTTTCAGTAGCAAGATCCATGTGGTCACAGGGATCCTGAAGGATTATATAAAACTATTCAGAAGAAGCACTGCTTTCATAACACCTTTCTAGAACTCAGTTATAGCTTTTGGAATAGTCAATTAATTTTGAAATTCACGGGACATCTTAAGTTATTTCACCAAAGGAATTAGTTTAGCCCCAGACAGATTTGGTCATTTGGGGCTAAATTCAGCTCGCTAGGATTGTAGCTGTGTCAGTTAACTTATTTTTATGATTTCACATGACATGCTTGCTTGTCCTATCTACAAACAATTTAAGATGGCATGTGAAAAGGGCCATTGGCTGCCTTTAAGCACTATTATAGTGATCATCCTTGAGGACAAATACTTTCAAAATGTGTATAGTTAGTCTGTGACTTACAACCAGTCACTTAGCAATCATTCAAAGTTACAATGGACCTCTCCAGAGCTACGTATAAGATTTCTAAGTTTTGATGGAAGCTCTACAATCGTGATCATATTTTGGGCACTTAGCAACCAGTCCACATATAGAGCCGTTTACAGCATGCCACAGTCACAAGACTGCAATTTTCGATATTTCTTGCTGGAAGCTGCCATTTATTTAATGACTGCAGTATTCATTTAATGAACACAGCATGCACTTAACTCATACCACATAAAAGTCATAAACTCTGGTTTGACTCAATAACTTCCACAGTTCATAACTGTAATTCCAGGCTCAATTATAGTCAAGGACTACCCGTAATACAATTGCATATGCCAACAGATTCAGATTACTTTCTCACTAGGTTCCTGCAAGTCTTGACCTCTTTTCATTTAGGTTAGGACCTTTCAAAGAAAAATGTTAATATCAATTTACAAGTAAGCAATTTATATTCTACATGTTGCATTATCTTAAATTGAGGCCAAAGAAGTGCTATAAATTACAGAGCTTTTGAATAAGCGTGTCTTGGCCTTATTTGCCTAACATAGGCAAATTTGTTTTTTATGTTTAGTATGCATTTAAATTAAATAACATATTTGAATTAAAACAAATGTGTGCTAGCTATGGATTTTGTAGTTAATTTGTTCTGTCCTTAAAACTAGTTACTGAAAGCTGTTAGATGAGCCATAAGCCAGTAGATAAAGAGAACCCCAGAACTACATAATTTCCTCCAGAAAAAGAAAGCAAAAAGACTTCTACTGTACAACATCTATTTGTATTCTGCAGAACTTTGAAGAAAATTATTTCAATAAGCAAAGCTTGGCATTCCATGGGATTAAAAAAAGCAAATGAAAACTTTAAGAAATATGAGCTTTCCTTGCAGCATAAGGATAAATCCTTATTTATAAGGATAAATATATGATGGAATATTGCAAAATAGCTAGCTCATTTTGCTTTTTTTGTCCCTATCTGAAATAAAATGTCTTTAAAAATTGTCCCCTGAAACAAATGAGGCTGGTTCTGAGTATAGTAGCTTGTTTCAATTAAACCTTTGAATAGACGAATTTCCTTGCAGATTGTGCCTTTGCAAATTAATGTAAGGGTTGATTCTATTCCCATACATAAATACTTGTGATTGTGAAAATTCAATCCATTGCATGCATACCAGAAGAAGCCATTTTACGCTGTAATAATTAAATGATACATATATGTACCATTAACTATATGTCAATATTAGAAACATTGGGTAGTCCATTTATCTTAAGTATATATGCATTTATAAAGAATGCAATTAATGTTTCTGATTTACTTTTGATTAACAGATTCTCATCATATTTGAACTTCTGCTGCAGTGTAGGAAGACTATACAGGTATAATGGAATAGGTGTATTGTTATGAGAAAAAACTTGAATTTGAAATCATGATAACCTTATAGTTATGACCAAGGTGGTCATGGTTAAGCATGTGTGATAACCCGGGGCATAGCACGAAAGCAACACAGCCAAAGAGCAGATCTGACTTCCCTTTATTGCTCCAACTATGCCTCCAAAATGTCCCCACATTTACTACCAGTTCTGGAGCAAAGCTCTCAAAGGCACCTTCAGAAGTCCCTGGCTGTAAGTAGTCCAGTAAAAAAGGTTAGCCACACAACAACCAGGGCCAGCAGTCCAATAAGACAGATTAACCAAACAGTAAATGGAGCAAGAAGTTCAGTGAAGCAGGCAAACTGGCAAGCCCCACAAGACAGAGTACAGCAATCTCCAAGTGTTGGCAAGTGCACACGAGGCTCCACAGATTCAACACTTGTTCTCAACAAATGCCCCTCCCAGAGGCACCTCCTTACATCTCAGTCCCCAGGTGTGCCTTGTGAAAGGGGGTGGGGCACTTGTAGCCGGCTCAATCTGCATTGGTCATGCCTTCTCTCATTCTAAGATCAAGAGGGGATAGTACTTGCTCTTCTCCTAAGCTCTGCCTCTCCTGCTCCTCCCTTACTAATTCAGAAAAGCCTTGCCTGGACTGACTGCCCTTCCTCAGTTTCCTCCAAGGCCAATAGAGTTGTCCTCTGTTGGGTCTTGTTCCAGTTCATCCCCCCTCCCACTGCAGATTCAGACTCCAATGGGGGCATGACTAAGCCTCCAGAGAGTTCTCTGTTTCTTGGAAATGGTTAAACAAATGGCCCTCCATTGACCAGTAAGGTTCCACCCTCAGTCCCCCAAACAAAGGCCCAGCAAGTCCACAAGGCAAAAGTCCAGGCATGAGACAAAGGCAGTTTCGAAGGCAAAGTCTTCAAGGCTAGGACAGGACAAGAACAATCCTCAAAGCAAGGCAAAAGCAGTCCTCAAAACCAGAGGAGTGTAATCTGAAAACAAACACTTGTTCCTGGCAAAAGACCCTCACAGCGTCTCCTTAACTTCTACTCTCCAGGTGAACCTCATGAGCAGTGGGGTGCCCTCCACATGAGTAGTCGGTTCGCCCTGTTCTGACTGACTCCTCCATTCTCTGCACTCGGGGATTGAGCGGGGGAGGCATTTGCTCATCTCTAGAGCTCTGCTCCACTGCCTGTTATTTCCATCTCTCTCTCCCCCCCCCCCCCCCACTTCCTCGGTCAGCCTGCACTCTTCCCTGCCTACTCCTCCAAGGAACCTGGGACTGCTTCGTCCTTGTCCCCAAGTTGTTTCCTCATGGGCCACAGGGACTGCGCCATCAGCCCAGGCTCCCACTCCTCTGCCTCAGACACTGGCTCTGACAGGGCCATGACACATATGTACTTGCCATAGAGAGTTTGAAAATGGGTACATTACTTCTGCTTTGCTGTTTAAAAGGCAAGTAATACTACTCAAAAGGAGTTTTTGAAGCATACAATGTTTTAGATTTATTTTTTTCCCCCATTCTAGGACTATAGGGCAAGAAAAGTCAACGTCAGAGTCAAGAATACAATGGAACAGGGACCTTTTGGATGGTTAAATCCTTCTCAATGCTGATTTAATATTTACTAGAATCATGGAGTAAAGGATATTGGCAACACACAGGAGGTCACTAAAATGATGGTTTAAAACCAAACACTTTACAGAATATTCAATAAACGGACCACTAGATGGAGCTTTGAAGTTTTTTTTTTTTAATGCTAGCAAATAATTTACCCAGAACAGGTATTTTCAAAAGGTTAATGTCCAGAACTCTGACAGATAATGGAATTATTCCAATTTTCCTATAGAGTTGAGAGGAAGATTAAACCTTATACTCAGATTTTTTTTAATGTTATATATACCGTTAATGTTTGGCAGAAATGTTTCAAAGCAGAAGCTTGATGGGGTGTCTTTGAAAAAAGCTGAAAATAGTATTGAAGTAGAAAATTGGAATCTATTTTTTATGAGAGCCAGTTTGATCTAATGGTTGTGATGTTGGAGTAGGAAATTCTGGGTTCTGGTGCTGCTGTAGGAAGAAAGCAATGGCAAACCACTTCTGAAAATATTGCCAAGAATATATTGCCAAGATAGATTTGTCCATGTACTCACCAAGAACCCAGATTGAAAAAAAAAAAAAAAAAAGCACACAAACACAACTAGCCCTAGGAGAATATCAAAATTAGGTGGTTTGAAATTATAGAGATTTGGAAAAGAAAAAAAAAGATCAAGAAAGAGAAAAAAGAGAGGAGCAAGAAAAGTAAAAGAAAATGAAATAAAAATCACATTCTAGGTAAAACATTCATCTTAATCACAGAAATTATTTCTGATAACAGTTGCAATGTTTTCCGACTCAACACCTTTTAAACTTCATTCCATACCTTAAAATAATTATTTAACCTTTTTCTGAATTTTGAAACCAGATTTTTTTCATCAGATCGTCAGATCTTTAAAAACTCCAAAAAAAAGAGGCCAGTTTAAATTGTCAAATATATGCAGTGGTTTTCTGACATCTGATATATGTATAAATACCAGAATATTTCAGTCTGCCCTCCATAAAACTGCATAAGCTTTCTATAGCTTGATGGGGTAGCTCCTAAATCTTAGTGGAAAGTGGTAAACTTCATTGTTATAATTGCATGAGGAGCTTTGTCTATAAAACTCAGGTTGGCATTCCATTTTACCTTTTCAACGACTTGTAAAGCAAAGATGCTAAATGATGTGACATGTCTCAGAAGTTATCCAATTAGCATTATAGCCAAACCAGAATTTGAACCTAGGTATTTTTGGAATCATAATTCGGATAGTGCAAAAATTCTTCATGATTCACTATGGAACTTTGTGAGTTCATAGGATTTCATATTGGCCACTCCACATCTGATTCCATGTCATTGTGATTTTTGTTGTTTGTTTGTTTGTTTGTTTCTTACATTTTATTAATATAGAAAACAGGGTCAAGCAAAATAAATTTCTGGTTTCTCTTTTAGCCAGCATTCATTGCATTAGGTTTATTGGAGAGCTTGAAGTTGGGGAGGGCAGAAAAGGATTATTTTGGGCTTTGGAAGAGCAGAACTGATACAAGCAAGGATTGAGGGGGGCGGAAATAACACATAACTAGAAAACTTCTATACCTCTTTCTACTAATTTTGCATAGATCATTATAATGTTAATCTGATGTGCTTTCAAATTACATCTCATTGGTTTAAAAAAAAAAGGCACCATTAAGTGGTTTTTATTTTTTCTCACACTAGGTGATATTCACATTCAGGAACTGGAGATGAGTTGAAACAAAACAAGTCCTTAGATCTGCAGAAGACAAATCAGGCTATGTCCAAACCTGAGCAGCATTTGAAATAGGTTAGCCCAGGGTACTCCAAAGTGATCAATATTGACTCCCAAAGGTTGATGGGATTCTTCAATATTATTGTTATTCTTAGTACTATTAGTTAAAGTAATGCTTATTATTTTCCTTTTAATAAATGGACAGTGAACAATCATGAAGCAGTTGATGAGATGAAGAGTTTGGGTTAAGCAATCCTTGCACATCCTTATTCTGTGCAGTGGTGTATATCCTTATGGAAAAGACGGAGACCTTTATCACTATGCAGCTACGGTATTTTTTGCCATTTCCAAATCCAAATCCAAATTTTATTGGTCACATACATAATCATACATGGGTACGATATGCAGTGAAATGCTTACGCAACTGCAGGTAAGTT
>JAEANM010023749.1:0-11301 GCA_017656035.1 Myanophis thanlyinensis
ATTCCCAAACCAGGTTGTGATGTTGCCCATTAGGATGCTCTCTACAGTGCAGGAATAGAAGTTCCTAAGCACTTTCGGTGGAAGTTTTTCAAAGCGGAGGACAATCATGGAAAAGGCCTGGTGTTTAGCCTACACTTCCTCTACCTCTCATTCTTTTCATCAGATCCTCTCTAGATGTGGACTGGATGGGCAACTAAACTATGGCCAGGCAATGAATTGATATCCCAATGCTGTGCCATAAATGGCTTTCAAGGTGATTACTATCAGTTGAATTAGGTCCAAAATCCTACTAGTAGACAACATGGCAGCCTTGTATTGGAACTATTCTGGTTACTTCTGTCTACACAAGCTGGACAAGACAAGACACCTCAGATTAAACCTCACCTATTTACAACTCTTTAAAGCACCTGCATCTTTCCCTGAAAGCACAAGGTTTCCTCTGTGATTGCAGCCCAGTCTAAAAAAATATCACTTGGTTTGAGATGATGCAGAAAGGTGAGATCCCCTGCAGACTTCCAAGGTCCATTATGTCTGCAGATCTTAAGTGCTTCACAAATGTAATATTGGTTTCAAGGATATGTGCTCCATGGATTTATCAGAAAAGGGTCCATAAAAGCATAACAGAAGAAGGGTAGGAACATTAACGCAAAGAGCAAATAAATCAGTTAACAGTTCACCAGATTTAATTCTTATGCTTTTCTCTATTGGTAATAAAAGCCTAACCACATACAAACATACTATAAGAGTCAATTATTTTCCAAAGGAAATAAAATACCTTTCTCCTGTAGTTTCTCTCAGCAGGTACGAACTTGAACATTTTATTCTGGACTCTTCTACCACGGTAACAATGAGTATAAGGGCATTTTGCAAAATTCTTCATAATTACTAAGAATATATTGAATATATTGCTTTTGTTAAGGCCTGGCCTATTTTGCACATCTGTGTTCAATGCCAACTTTCTCCTTTGACAGCTAAATGTATGAACTGCAGCTGTGTATTATTGGCACCTTCTTTGGGAATGCAAGGGTATTTTGGCAGTTTATGTGGTACTTTGCCTGAGACCTCATTCTCCATGACAACTGGTCTTGGTTTGTAGCAGACTGCATTCAGAAGTACTGGGTTTGAAATCAGGAACTGAGACAGGAAAGTCTGAGACAGTTTTTACTAACTATTATGCAGTCACACGCATAATTGTTCCAACTCCTGTGTCCAAGATGTGTCCAACACCTACTTTAAACTATTTTTTCTTCTATGTCTTCCCTACCATATTTCCTGTATTATTTCTATTTTGACTAAGAACTTTGTGAACAGAGATGACTATAGATGAGTAAAAAAAATGCAAAATATAATATAAACTTGCAAAATATAATTTGCAATATAATTGCAATATCATCTTAAAATGAAAAGTAGCTATCTGAAAGTAACGTGTAACAAAGAAGAATAGTGTAGTACCATTGTTGCTAGATTTAGATTAGATTTTTTTTTTAAAATGTGGAATTAAAACTTTTACTCCATTTAGAAAAGCTCTGACAAGCTAGATGATGTATCACTAAACTCAAGCGGGTGAAATCATGATCATCAGCAAGTTTAATCAATAAACTGATACATTTTTATATTTTTCCCACATAAAGCGAAATGGCACACAAAGGAAAAAAACCTATTAAAATAATAAAACATAAAAGATGTGGCTGGTTCTTGACCAGAGATAAAAATAGTAAATTTTTGCATTCAGGAAAAGACAATCTGTAGAGTAAATATAATGCAGAGAAAGCTAGTTTGAGTAGCTATACATTAACACCCAGTACAGCTTCTTTTTGTAATCCTGAGTAATGCCCAGATCTATAACAAGGAAATCAAGCCATTGTCTATCCTGGTCTAAAGTGTGTTTATTCATTCACTATTTTTAACCACTGCAATCAAGAGTTATTTAAGGACTTGGAGATCAAAAAGCAATATCCTGGGTTAGCTTGAGAGCAGATGTGCACATAGAATAAAAAAAAATAGTCTGTTGCTTTGAACCCCAAGCATTGTATCAAGGCAGTTCTGATTAATTGTTGTTTGTGGGCTGCAGTCTGGCAGAACTGAAATTCAGAACTTTTTTTCATTGTTTTGGGTTTGGGACAAAAGAAAATCTGGAGGAATGAATACAACAAGGCTAGTGGGTGGGCCTCACACCTGTATCTCTTCAATCTGTCTGCCGGTCTTTATTTTCTCTTCTTCATTTCTTTCCCTACCTCTCCTTAGTTACCCTGGCATCCTTAGTTTCATTTGTGGGCTATGTAATCAGACCATCCATCCGATCTTCCCAATTTCTTGTTTGTACTGCTGCCCTTTAACTGCCTCCAGTGTCCTCATCTTTAAGTGCAGTGTCTTAACCTGTCAAGAACATCACTTTCAAAAAGGAAAATTTAGAGTGGAATGGGAGCTGATTTAATCTACTTGTCAAGGAAAGTTTTTCAAAGGGCTAAGGATAGGAATCTTGTCCACATCACTCTATCATCCAGAGAAGTGTTTGAGTTTCTAAAAGTTCCTACTATTTCATTACGGAACATAGAATAAGAAAAATGAATGAATGAATGTGTCAGCAATACCAAGCTGAGGGTACTGCAGCTAAATTTACTTCTGAGAAAATATGTTAATTCATGATTAGTATTTGTGTTTTACCTCACATGAATGTTGCCGAGTAATGTCTTGTCTAGTTATCAAATGGATTGTTTTATAAACAGGTTCTAAATTAGACAACCCAATATCACCAATTTTACTATTTGGCTTAAAATCTTGCTAGCTAATTTCCCTCTACTTGTTAGTTGGACTAAACATGATTAGAAATTGAAGCTGTAATGGAAAAACATGAAAGGACTTTGAACCTGGAAATGCAGACAGAATATTGAGAAAGGGCATCTCTTGTCCTTCTGCACAAGAGAATAATCATCATCATCCATGCCTCAAATGTGCATGTTCCTCTGTAAAGGTAGGGAAGGGCTTCTTTTGATGTTCTGCTCATTCTCTCAATGGATTAAAAGATGGGAGAAGCAATGACAAAATACAGGATGGGTGTAGGCCACTTCTTAAATTTGCCTGGATTTTCTATATAATTGTATAAATGGCATCTATTGTTTAAAGAAGCAGAGCAAAACAGCAAAATGATTTGATAATGAGAGCCAATCAGCTGCAACTCTAGGTTTTCTTAGCAGAGAATCAGCATAAAAAATACTGTAGGGATAAGCAAATTTAAATGAGGCAGATTTGGGCTATTGTGGAAAGAAATACTAGATTACATGGATTTCTAGCCTGATTCAACAAAGCAGTTGTCTGCCTCCAATTTTGGAGCACCAAAGAATCAACAATTGGCATCTAATTTTGCCATCTTTGTGTTAAAATACTGGAGTGTGTATCCCAAGAGATAGGTGGTGTATTAAAAAAAAAACTACACTTGAAACTGAGAGCATGTTGCAGAGACTCTCATACAAAGGTTGCCATCCTAACTTTAGTAAATTAGTTACATTTTGAGGTAGAGTATAATGCTGCAGTGATACAGCCCTCTGGTGGTGTGTATTTAGCAAGGTTTTTTTGCAGTTTTATCTGAATTTTATGAGAACCAATCAATTTTTAGGAATGAAATAAAATAAAGAGTCTTTTTAATGGAGATGGGAGAGCAAAGATCCTCAAAGAAGGACTTTCATTGTATCTAAAATGTTGAGGACAAATATTTTTCATTCAGATATCAGTATATGACCATATTTTCAATATATGACCATCAATATATAGTATTTCAGATTCCTCCAGTCATTTGACTGTTGGATTCAATAGAAAAGAGGGAAATAAACTGGCATGGAATATAATGGGAAGAACATTCTCTTTCTGTATAGGTACAGGACGTAAATGCATATGTATGTGTGTATATAAGCATATGAACATTTTGTCTCTGGTCTTTAATTCTAAAAGAAGCCAGAAATGCTTCCTAGGGATCATAAAGGAGCCTTCTTTTCCATAATTCTTATAGGATGACTGTCTATAGAGATTCTTAGTCATTCAGGTCATGGTTGTCCCAAAGATGCTTTTTCAAGAGACAACTGGACTTTCTGGTTTTTCTTTGAAGACATTTTTCTTCTCATCCAAGAATCATCTTCAGCTTAGAGCTGAAGAAGTTTCTTGGATGAGAAGTGAAATGTCCTCAAAGAAAAATAAAAAAGTCCAGTTGCTTCTTGAAAAAGCACCTTTGGGCTTATAGAATATTACTAATCCTACAACTGGCCTTACCATCTAGAATGATACATCTGCACTACATAGGACAAGTTGTCATGACATGGAAGGGTAGATAGATAGGGATGGCTTAATGGATACTGTTCTCAAAGCTAGTTTCTCTTTAGAGACTTGATCTGAGACCTGCCAAATTTGACTCTATTGGAGTCTTAGACCTGGTTGTTTCTGTCATTCTAGATGTTAAAGATGACTGTAGGATTAACAAGGTCATTTTACCACAATTATGGAAAAGAAGGCTCCTCTCTGTTCACTGGGAAGCATTTGGGACCTCTTTTATTCTGAAATCTTAGATGAAAAAGTTCATTCAAACATATACATACTATACATGTTTGCTTGCATACTTTGCCTAGTAACTGGATTAAGTGACTGTTATACAAAAGTCCTTAATCCAGTCACTTAAGAGAGATGGGAGGTGTAGAAATTTGATGACTGCATAAATAAATGCCCATTAATGAATGAATACAAGCATAACCACAAGCTAGATTATTTCCAATGATATTTCCTAAGGAAACTATATTCAGAAAAGGATTGTGGCATTGGACTTTCTCATCAAATTCATGTCAGAGAGAAAAAGAGAAAATGAGTCTGGATGGAAGACACTGGAAACTAATGGAAGCATGAAGTAAAGCATTACTCAGCGCACACCAGGAGCCCACGCATTGATTGACTGCATGCCATCAAATCAGTGTCTACTGTTAGGGACCACATAAATAGATTTTCTCCATGGAAACAAGGTCCTTAAGGTCTTCCAACAATACACTCATCACCATTGTAACTGAATCCATTCATTTTGCTTCTGGTTGTCCTCTTGTTCCTTCCAAGTTTCCAGGCATTTGAGCCTTTTTCAGAGAGCTAGGTCTTCATATAATCTGTCCAAAGTAGGGTAATTTGAATCATTTTTACCTCAAGTGAGGACACATTTTATTATTTGGATACAGCCCAAGAGTATTTAAAATTAATTTAATTTGTGAAAGATTTTCAGAGTAACAAAATGGGTTGAACCCTAGTTACCTCTGGAACTGTCCTTTTCAAGTAGAATTTACATGTTCTACATGCCGGCCTCCTGACAAATCAAGGGAACAGGAAATGATATTATGGTAATCTTAGTTATCTTTTCACAACACAAAAGCATTCCCCTAAAGCCAGGATTACTCCCACCCTTTTGCAGTGTAGGAGACTAGTTTAGGAAACTTAGTGAAGAACTCTGTAGAGCATTTGAGCAGGAAAATAAATAGCAACACACATTACCTTCATTTTCGGTGTCTCTACGGAAGTCTTTGGTGTTAAGTGTTGTAAACCATCTAGAATTGCAGAAATAGCTGGCATGCAGATGTTGGTAATAAATGAGTAATAAATGAATAAAAGAGAAGATCTGGAACAAATGCTAAGAAAAATTTAATATACTTCTATAGAATCTGACTCTCAAAAATAAGGCAAACATTACTCTATAGATCAGTGGTTCTCAACCTGTGGTCCACAGTCTACTGCACTGGTCATCACAGGGAATCTGCAAAGGTTTGAAGAAATGTTATGATTTAAATCTTGGGTTAAGTCTTGGGGGTCCATGACCATGAACCATTGCCACATAAAGTATTTAAAAGGAGGATTGAGAACCACTGCTGTATGACAAACATCAAATGGCAAATTAGTAAATGTTACTATCATACTTTAATATTGGCAGCATTCAAATATTGGACAAAATGTTGTTGTATGACATCCTTGGTGCTATCTGAGTTTAATTGATTTGTTGGTGGTTAGTTTGTGGCTGCCTTTAATTTGTGGGGAAGCAAATAGCTTTTACTTTGTGTGTATGTATATATGTGTGTGGGGGGGGAAGGATACTTGAGTTGTAGCTGGATTGTCTTAGCTTCTAAAACGGAATTAACTCTATAGTGTTCTTATATTATGAAGACCAGATTGTTGGTGACAATATGCTGACTCTGTAAACCACTTAGAGAGGGCTGTAAAGCACTGTGAAGCACCATTGAATTGACAATAAAGGATTGAATTGAGGTATATAAGTCTAAGTGTTATTGCTATTGCTATTATCTTCCTCAAAACTGCAGGATCCCAAGGCCTCAGCTTCTATCAATCGCACTATTGAATTTCAGTGATGGTGGATCTGGTTACCTTTAAGTGTTGACCAAGGGGATCTCTTTTATCATGGACCAAGGAGATTCTGGCTTGTCTACCTCTCAGCCACAGAGTTCATGAGATGATTTTGAATCACTCACTCTCAGCCCTACCTCGGATGATAAAATGAGAGGAGATCACGTTATACATTGCTCAGAGTTTACTGCAGTCCTGGGCTATTTGAAAAATAAAGACTTCTTTCTCTGGAATAGCATAAAAACGTCTGCCTTGTGAGGCTATGAGAGGAAAAAAAATCCATAGGAACTACTATCATGATAATCTAGGTGCTAAAAGTGCCCTTAAGTAGAAGTGTGGTTCTTTTTAAACTTTAAATATTTTTTTTTGTCACTAGCATTCGGTTTCTAAAGCCAGGCCAAACCAACATTACTCCAGGCATTAGTCAAATATGTTATCCTCAATCAAAACTCCCTGTGATAGACAAAATAGAACAAAAACCCAGTGGAATGTTTGGGACTCATCCTGTAAAGCCACATGTCTTTTGTGTTTCTGCTCCTCTCTTGCTTTCTAAACAATTCAGCAGAAACTATACAGCTCTCCCCCTTTGCTTCCCCCAGCGTCACATGCAGTTGAAAAATCTGGTGAGGAAGAAAAGCAAAAAGTGCTGACAGAATTTAAAACCACCACTGTCAAGAACCAGAAGGCAGGACGGTCTAATTTTGTTTTGTCGTAGAGTCTTAGACTGAGCTGTTATTTTGGGTTTCATAAGAGAACTGAATCTACCCAGGGTTCAAACACATTTGAACTGGAAAGACCCAGTTTGGTGTTTCAAACTGGAAACACACACACAAGGGAGATTCCTGGCCTCCCCCACAGCTCCCTACTCTGCCATGTACAGGAGCAGCTACTTGCATGCAGTCCACAGGGAGAAATATGAACAATCTGAAGCTTATGAAGAACTTCCAGAGTCACCAGAATTCAGTGGTCTTGCACAAGCCCAAGGCCTGGAAAACCTGCAAGACCTCAGTGAACGGTTTACAAACTACATCAACAGGGCTCGGGTGCTTGAGCAGCGTAATGCCATCTTCCGCAAGCAGCTTGAGATGTTCCAACGCATGGATGAGCTGGTTGGATTAGAAGAGGCTTTTGCTGCTCAGATTGATCTCAATCACCAGCGGGTCCGTGACCTGGCCACCAACAGGTCTAAGCTGGAACGTGAGAAGAAAGATGCTCAGCGCATGCTGGATGAATACTGTAACAAGTAAGTTGGTTGGAGACAAAGGAGATGTCTTCATTATGGCAGATATATGCATAGAGTTTCCTGGTTCTTCAAAACTGTGTCATCTACCTTTGGCTTTATCTAAATGGAAGGGCAAAACAATTTGGGGGGGAGGGTAGCTTTGGGTAAGCAATCCCACAAAAGCAAAACAAAGATCCTAGGTTGTGAAAGTGAAAAGAAATAAGGGCCTTCATGCCATTTTGTGACAAAGTCCAAAATTCTCTTCCAGTAGCAGTCATAGCCCTCACTATCTGAATCTATGTGGTCAAAGAGAATATTAGCACTCAAAAATCCAGGGCACATCTATTCAAATTTTTCCTTCATAAGGGCACAGTGAGGAGAAAGTTAGAATAATTAAATACGGAATACAGTGTCATCTGGATGCTCTGTCAAATTCCATAAATAAGTACAATGTTGTAATGATGCAGAAAGTGGGAGTGGGATATCTGGGAGGACTGAGCTAGTCTAATGAGTTTGTATCAGGAATGGAGTCATAAAGTTAGTACTTTGAGAATAAATTTCGTATTTGCATAGAAAATGCATAAATGGAAAATATTTCTCAATTTGGCAAAAATCCTGAAAGGGAATATGAAACGAAATACATTAACCAATCAGTAGCTTTTACAGATTGTGATCATCACCTCCAGTGCTTTATGGAGTTTTGAATGTATGTAGCAACATTGCCTGGATATTTGTGATTATTATCCTTTTACTACTTATGCAAATTATAAATGACTTTTCTATCCTGGGGGCATTCAAGGTGTTCAGATCATTTCGTTTCTCGCTATGTGAGCCATGAAACATGTATAGGTCCTGTCCAATCTCGCTTTTGTTTCTTAGCATCTTTCATTTATTTTTCTTAGGTTTTTGTTTTCTTTTCTTTTCTTTCTGTAATAACAGAGGTAAATGAAAGAAATAAAACCCCTCCCCCAAAATATGGAATACTTATTTTACAACAACTGAAAATATTTATTCCATTTTCAGATATCATTCCTTTCTTTAATTTGGTTTAAAAAAATGAAGGAAACAGGTAGTCCTCAATTTACAACTGTGACTGAGCCTGGCATTATGGTTGTAAGGAGTTGCAGTCATTAAACAGATCACCATGAGACCACTGCCAGTTTTAATATCTTTTTTGCAGAGGTCATTAATAAAGGTGTGCCAGTTGCAAAGTGCCCAAACTATGACCATGTGACCTCTCTCTTTCCCTCTCTCTCTCTCTCTGTGTGTGTGTGTGTGTGTGTGTGTAGCTGGTTGTAACTTCAAAATCAGGTCACAAATAACTTCTGGTGGGGAGGAGGTGTCATTGTAAATTTGAATGATTGCTAAGTGATCTGATAAAAGGTCAAGACTACCTGTTATTTGTTTGTTTGTATAATTTAGAGACTACTTGACTTCCAGTGGAAGACTTACAATAAAAAAAGAAAAATACAAAACAGAAAAAGAAATTATGTGTGGCTCTGAAGCAAACCCATCCAATGGGGCTCTTTTGGCTCTTGCTTTTACTTAACTGTGAGATTTGTCCAAAATGGCAAATTATTCTTTATTTTAAAACAAGCCAACTTTAAACCATGGCTTATTAAGTTAGCTACTTTAAATGAACCATAGTTAATGTTAGCTACAGTTGCCAGTTTAATTGAATCCACAAACTGTGGTTAATTAAAACCAGAGACAAATCTTTCCAATCACCTGATTCCTATAATCTGTGGGAATGGCCAACTTTTTAATAGCTTTCTGATTTTACCATGGTGGGGGTGGGGGAGGGAGAATATTTTGGATCCTGCTGGAAATGTATTATTCTAGAAGGAAGGCACTGCTACAGGGAAGGCTGACAATACTCCTTCACTGTTGGCATCCAAAGTGTGCCCATTTAAATTGTGTCAGATATTTTGGATTGTTTGTTATTCTATTTTCTTCCACGGTTTACATGGGACACCATACACATGTAAGTATAAATGTAGAATAGAACCCTAGCCTAAGGCAGTATTTAAAAAAAAAATCTGGAGGAATCCTTGAAATAATGATCAGATTACTATGATCCCCTGTAGAAAATCCCAAAACTTCACAATGCAATTTACTTCTAACCTTCGTGATCCAAATTTTACAAGGTTTACTGCAACAGCAAAATAGCAGGCTGGCAGATGAGTAGCAATCCGTTAGGATTCTTACCACTGCAGGCACTAGCATTGTGCAACAGATAAATTTCAAGTTTTTCCCCAACCATGATCTGTCACATGGAAACCCTCCTGACCTGTTATGGAATCCCTGTTAAGGAAGGCTCTTCTAAGCTCTCATGTGAAGATGCTTGGGCTCATGACCTATCTTTCTCCTTTCCTTTAAAATGAGCAACAAAAGAAAGAATATTTTGGAAAGATTTGTCTCTGGTTTTAATTAACCACAGTTTGTGGATTCAATTAAACTGGCAACTGTAGCTAACATTAACTATGGTTCATTTAAAGTAGCTAACTTAATAAGCCATGGTTTAAAGTTGGCTTGTTTTAAAATAAAGAATAATTTGCCATTTTGGACAAATCTCACAGTTAAGTAAAAGCAACAGTTTCTATATTTCTTCTATCAGCAATGCAGGAGGAGGAGAGAATATAGAGGAAAACCCAAGGCTAGCATGTAAGATCTGTACCTAGGTCAGCCTCTTAGAACATCAGCAGGCATGGCTGGTAATGCTGTCATCACCAAAAAATATGAACTTGGAACTTTTACGTCATTTTCAGGTTTTGAAAAATTGAGATATATTTTTTAATGCAGGAAAAAAAAATCCCTCAGAGGTAAACATTTATAGTTCAGTCTTCTGGAAGCTGCAAATATAGCATTGTGGACATATGTATTTTATTGGCAGTGCGTTTCCCAGTCCTAGTTTAATATTATGCCCAAATGTATCCATTAATTTCCATATAAAAATGCAAAGAAGTTTGAGGCATTTGGCTATTTTCTTTTTTAAACTTTCTTCCTTAAATTTTTTTTATTACATTTTAAAGAAGATCTATAAACAGATATAGCCAAGGTAGAGGAATAAAATACAAATTAATGAACAAGGAATTGCTTATTAGTGTGCTAGAAATAGTAAAAAATATTTCAGAGATCGTAGTTTTCTAGTCTATTATCAATTAATTATAAACAATCCACTCAAAACTGAATACCGAGAACTATGGTCAGTACAGTATCATTCACCAGGTAACCTTTTGTAAGTAAGTTCAATTCATGTCACTACAAATCTGTTCTAATTTAAGTATTATGTAAACTATAGATTCTATGTAGGGACAAATTCAAACTCTGGACATGGTATGAAGTCATGTCTTAAGTTGTAGTGGAGGAATGGTCTCCAATGTGAATTGAATGAGATTTAAATTTTTAATTTTTCAGATATAAAAATGAATGTGAATATCAGAAGAAGCAGAAGACTATTCTTGAAGAGCTTAATCAGGTAAGTTCATTATATAAAATATAATATTCTCATCCTTTTCTCCAGAGGTGTTTCTGTAGATGCTGCTTTTCATGTGATGTCATGCGTACTGCCAGCCAATAGTAACACAGGGACAGGCATGTTTAGTACCATCACTTTTGCAATATTATCCGCAGCTGCTAGTTTTGTGTGAGAGGAATTACATTTTCCAGCTTTAAAAATAGGATGTTTAAAAAACTACATGTACATT
>JAEANM010023750.1:0-11301 GCA_017656035.1 Myanophis thanlyinensis
AATAGAATAGAATAGAATAGAATAGAATTCTTTATTGGCCAAGTGTGATTGGACATATAAGGAATTTGTCTTCTGTGCATATGCTCTCAGTGTACAACAAACTGTACATTCGTCAGGAATCACAAGATACAACATTTAATTATAGACATGGGTACAAATAAACAGTCAAATCATACTAAGAGACAATAATCAATCAACATGTGCTAAGTCAGCACATTTTGCAAGATGAAATTAAATCTGTAATGGATGTGTAACTGAAATGAGATCAGAATCTTTAACCTTTTTCTCATTTTAGCTCCCAGACTAAAAAAGCTAGTGTTCTATAGAATTTCAAAGATTAAATAATGTTAAATGAAATTAGAATTCCAATTTAGAGTGCAAAGCCAAATAAGAAAAATCTCCACAACTTGAAAAACAAGACTCCTATTAATTAATTTGATTCTATATCAGCCTTTTTCTTGTCCTGACACATTTGCATTTCATTTCATGTACATATTAATTTATGCGTTTTAAAAATCAGTATCTGTATTTGTATATGAAAACAGATAATTTTATATTCTTCTTTGCATTTAAACTTTTTTGAATTTGGTATTATTTTGTATAAATGAATATATGAAAATATTTGTGCAAAAGCTGGTAAAATAGCTACATCTTCATTTGTTCCTTAATTTAGGACAATTTGGTATAATGCCCTCCACAAGGGATGACATAAAACACCCATATTTTCGAGATAACATGCCTATTAGCCATGTTAGTTGGATATCATGTAGATATGGAGGATCTCATGTTTGGAAAGGCTGATCTATGATAAGCAGATCTTATTAATTTATATACCAATCATTGCATTCCTTAAACTCCTTGTATCTAAGCATTTCTCAGAGTGCTATTTTCAAGATGAGTCTTCTTTTCATCCTTTGGCGTACACACACAAAAACATACACACACACACTCATGTACACACACACAATATGTCAATGGCTGGGTAATATGTAATATGTAAATATAATATAATATATTTATTCTGAATAAATACACAGGGTCATATATTGTGCTAATAACATCCACTACATGGGTAATTCCAAAGAGTAGAATGATTAAAGCTTATATTACATGAGCCATGATGGTGCAGTGGTTAGAATGCAATATTGTAGGTTATGTTGTAACTGATCAGCTCAATACTGATCAGCTCAAGGTTGAGGTCAGTAAAAAGAAAACCCATTTTTCTGAGGTCAGTAAAAAGAAAATCCAGATTGCTGGGGGCAATATACTGACATTTGTAAACTGCTCAGAAAGTGCTGTAAAGCACTATGCAGCAGTATATAAGTCTAAGTGCTATTGTTATTGCTATTGCTATACTGGCAACGTTATTAACCTAACAGTGATTGGCTTCAATTTTAACTTTCAACAGTGAATTAAATTGGATCTTGAATTTAATATTTTTTAAAAGTCCTGTAGGATAGGCAGTTTTTAACATATAACTGAGACATATACAATTACGGTACTTAACAGAGAAATTAGTATTTTCCTTTTGTGCATGCAGAACATGTAAAGGATTTGTAAAATGGCTTGCATCCCTCAGATGGCTTGTTAAATCATATTAACTAGAACTTTTGAGATTTGGCTTATAGAATAAAGCATTAGAAGATCTGCAAACATATGTCAACGTAAGAATTCTGTATTACTTTCAAAGAATTTCAGGCTCTGACAGATTTCAGGGTTACTATTTCTAAACAAATAAAAAAAAATCAGGCTAAAACATATATTGCTATGAGGCTTCTTCCGTTAAATTGAAGTATGGTTTCTTAATTCAAGTGCTTTGTTAGAATTTGTAGACATTTCAGTTTGGAATGTGAAATCTATCCAATTGGAAGCTGCCAAAAAATAATTATAATTTTATATTAATTATTGCATGCATTTATTTTCTACACTTTTAGACTAACACACATTCAGGGCAGCTTACAAACTTCAATTAGTAAAGAACTTGCTTTAAAAATGATATGATCAGTATAAAAAGAACAATAGGATTATAATACATTAATAGTGTAATTGTAGACATGTTTCAATAGGTGAAAACTTCATGGAGCACAATGGAGTATATGTGCAGCTAAATGTGTATAAGGTTATGGTATAGGATCTTAATAATACTTTGGGAATAACATGATTTTGATGCTTTACCACAGTGCATTTTAATCCTGACAGATTTTAAGATGTGTGGACTTCAATTTCCAGATTTCTGGGAGATGAATCTGCACATCTTAAAATTACCAGGATTAAGAATCTTTGTATTACCAAGACGTGCCATTTGATATTTTGGGGGTTACAACTGAAATATTCTATGCCTACTGGGAGAATCAGAATTTTGCATACATATTTTATTTCTGCAGCAGTTTATGATTTTTGTTAAATTTTTGAAAAATCCTGTAATTTTTCTCCTCTGTCTTTATGTATGTTTACACCAGAATTATTTTTTTTACACTTACCTAATCATATTCTCAAGTCCTGCAAAATTTATGCCTACTAATGCTCTCCTCTCTATTTAACCTTGTCCAAATAGTTTGAAATTCAGTCCTTTAATGTGATACTTATTTACATTAAAGTAAATTATTATCTGGCTTGTACAAGGCATGATCATATAGCCAAGTGCTATGCATTTTTATTGGTGCAACTTTTCAACATCTAAAGCAGGTTTTATTCTGAACGTCTTTCTTTCTGATTGTTCATATTTCTGAACATGAATGTGCATTGTCATTCTGCTCTCTTATGCCCAGAGCAGGACTATTGGGCAGCTGAATTGAAGGGAGGTCCCTTCCTTCCTTCTAGTGGCACTTGAAATTTGTAGATCACTTCAATACATCACTTCAGATCATCAGTGCCACCTATGTAATTTCTTAATAAGTTTTTTAAGTCAATTCAGAAAACACGCAACTGCTATTATGTAGAGTTTTCTATATTCCATAGTTGTATGCTTTCATATGCTTCTGTACACCATGATATTTTTACCCAATCCCTAATACAATTTTTAATCTATTATTTATTTGAATGTGTCTTAGTTCTAACTTCTTTTCTTACAATTTTTTCAGTTGTGTTCTGATTTCATGCTACTTTTCCAAATGTATGTTAATAATTAATAGACTTTTCTGATGGAATAGCTGCCGGCTCACCAGACATTGCCATGTTGGATCATATTGTTTGAGGTAAAAAGAAATATGATATAAAGAATTTTCCTGTCATTCCTTATGACAGGCCCCATTAATCCTTCTCCTCCTCCTTGTCACTATTGCCAACTATTTCTTTTGCTTCCTGAGTTGGCCAACTCTGTCTCAATAAGCAGCAACAACCACTGCTTGTTTACTAGCATACGGAGTTCCAAGGGATGGTGATCAATAGACTGTGCATTGTAGAATTGTTAAAATTAAAGAGGAAAAATAAGTACAGGTAGTCCACAATGTACAACTACAATATTTGTTTAACAACTGTGACGCCCAAGCCTCATACTTATGACTGCAACAGCATTACTGCACTTTAGTTATGTGATCAGAATTTGGGTACTTGCAACTGGCACATATTTATGATAGTTGCAGCAACTAGAGTCATGTGATTATTATTTATAACCTTCCTAAGAGGTTTCTAACAAACACAGTCAATAGTGGGGATCCAGATTCAGTTAACAACTCTGGTAAAAAAGATTGTAAACAAGTGTGATTCATTATCAATGGAAGTTGTAGTTCCAATTGTAGTCATAAATTGAGGACTATCTGTAATATTGTTGATCCTATTAGCCTGTATTTACTTATAACAAGAGATTTGTCTACATTTTGATCCAAACCAAAACACATTGGCAACTTTTAAAAAAAATGTAAATCCCTTGACCAGTGATTGGTCATGGGATTCCTCAGATAGTGCCCAAATGATTTGCTTGATTTTTATTTATTTTTACTGGCAGTTTATGACCATAAAGGGACAATCTCACTAAATGCTTCAGGAGATTGCTTCTCCTTGAGATGCTTTGCTTTTGTTTTTAGAAAATTTCATAATTACTACTGATTGCTTATTCAGACTTAATTTAGAAAATACTACACCTCAAATACATCTTAGAAAATAAGGGTTTGTTTCTTTCTTTGTCTGTAATTAGGTCAAAGCTCCCAATCTTCTTTTCCAACTCATCTTCTCTGTTCATTTGATGTTATCTGACAGTGTTAGGCCAGGTAAAACTTCAAGAGAGGTGACCCTACTGTCTTGTCAGTCCACTGCATATGGTCTTGAGTCCATTTCATGGTGTCTATCCTCATGGTTAAGGCACTGTGAGTTCTAGTCCAAACTTATGCATGAAAACCAGGTAGGCGACTTTGAGCCAGTCATTCTCTCTGAGCCCAAATAATTTCACAGCACTGTTGTGGGGAAAATAGGAGGAAGAGGGAGTATTAGGTTATGTTAATTACCTTGAATTATTAATGAAATAATAAAAGCAAGGATTTTTTTTAAGGAAAAGTAAAACAATTGGAGTTCTAGGGAGTCTGGAGAAATTATTCCCTACTTGATTCATCACTTTTTCTCTGAATTATAAGAAAGAGTGAATTAATGATTTTTAATAAGAAAGACCTGTTAGATCATGGATGAAAGAAGACATGGAGACAATTCAATCTTCAACTTCAGTTCTTTATTAGAAGTGACAGCAACTCTGTAAACCCAGCAAATGCCTGTCTTTCAGATTGCTCTTTTATAGAGAGCGGGCAGATGCTTCAGCCAATCACATTTGAATGTTTTCCCACTTGAGTGGTGGACCTGAGTGGAGACTTGTGCTCCATACCTTAATTTCAATATGTAACAAGACCTAATTAAGCAACAGAAAGAATCTGATGGTAATAGTAACATTTTTGATAGACTTCCTTTTTTGTTGCTGCTTTCCAGGGCCTACTTAGCAGCAGAATTACGGGAACTCCAGCATGCAGAGAATTCTTTGCTAAGGTATGAACATAACCACAAACCAACTCTGCTAACTACTGATGTGTGACAAAAGTAAATAGATTTACTTTGTGCAAAAATTATCTAAAAAGACACTGTTTGGGTTTAAAAACATAATAAATTAATTAAACTATGTTAGTCTTTGGTCTGTAAAACTCCAGATTTTCAATATTTTCCAAATTTTCAGGCAGGATTTTTTTCTAACCCACTGGCAATATGAAAGGTGAATTTTGGATTGCGTGTTTGCAAAAATGTGCTCCCTGGTATTATGACCTTCCTTTAAAAAAATCCATTTAACAGGTTTCCATTCGTGGTATCTGGTCAGCAGACTGTAGGACCAAGATACCATCTAACTTCTGTACCTGGAAGTCTCCTCTAGCTCAGTGAAAAAGTTGTAGGAAAAAAAGCCAACGGTTTGCTCCAATGTTGGCCAGCTTCTATGATTAGAGATACCAGATGTGGGCTGAAGATGCAAATGATAGCCCTATTTGTTACTCAGTTGTTCTGGGTGAGAACATACAACTTAAAGACCTAAGAGTGAAATGAGCCTCTTGAAAGCCATCTGCAAAACTTCAACATAACTATTCTTCCAGCTGTTTTAAAATTATCTTTGGCAGTCTTAACATTGGTTTGAAATGATACATATCTATGAAAACAAATACTTGGCATCATTTCATTTGCCTCCTTAGCTGGCAAACATGCCTTATTTTCTTCTTATTTATAAAATACTATACTAAGAATAATGTAGAAACTGTTTAGTAATTCAATTGAACACAGTAGAATTTATTTCTAAGCAATAGAAAGACCATGCAAATTATTTATAATATAGCCTTAGAATTAATTAATTAATTAAGATGAATAAACCAAGACATGGCTATCTTTCTGTATTCAATCTTTTTCTTCTAAATGTACATTTAGAAATAAACTGGACTAATGAAACAAATCTATGAAGATGTTAACCACATAAACTAATGGTTTTATTACACTGTATATAAACAATATAATTCCTTTTCTGATATGAGAACATTTTTTGAATACTGTAATTATAACCTTTTCTTTTAAAAAAAATCTAACATTATAAGGTACAAAGTCCGGCTTTATTCAAATATAAATGTAAGTTTACACATGAAGACATGTTTTCATAAACAATATCAAGATTAAAAATGATATTCAACAAAAAATGCCTGATTTCCTTTCAATAAATATTATATATTTAGAAGAGCCACGGATATTTTACTATAACTAACTGATTAGTTAGTTTGTTAAACTTAGCCACACAAATATGCTTTAGTCTATTTGTTTAATATATGTACAATTAAATTAAAGCGAGAGAAGAATATGCAGTTTTATTTCATTATTCAAACACCTCCCATAAATTTGTTTATCTTTAATACATTCCAAAATACATTTTTTTGTAAAGTATCGGTCAATAATTGTGTCTAGAGTTATAGAGAACATTAAGACCTATGCTCCCAGGAAAATGTATCAAATCAGGCAGCAGTGGGGTGTAAAGCAATAGAAAAAAATGCAAAAGAAACAAACAATAACAATTTACTCTATCACTCCTGTCACCTTACAACAATAAAATAATTTATTCATTAGATTTATATCATGACCTACATTCAGAAGTTCAAGTCTGTGTGCAAGGTGCTTCCTTCTACCCATTTCAGGAGGGAAGGTATAATCCCAAAGGTAGGTTAGGCTAAGAAAATGTGACCAGCATAAAATCACTCTGTGAGCTTCCGGGACTGAGGATGTAGTAAGCCCAAAGTTCCCCAATAGCTCCAGCAACTTAACTGTATTGCTGTATCTGTATATATACTGAAACTAATATTAATTTGGGATAAACAATTTCATATATTAAAAATATATTGAGCTATGAAGCAACATTCCTTGGAATCACTATTCTAGAATAGTTAAAAGAGAGATCTCCAAAAATCTCCATCTTTACATTTTTCAGTAGAACCAATAGAACTGTATGAAATATATAAGAGTTACATTTACCAGACTGTTGCAAAACATTAAAAAGTATTGATATGGAACATACATATTTGTCAATTAAACATAATAAACACCATCATATAAAAAAAATCTTATGTTCTGTGAACACTTATATTAATTAAAGTTTGTTCAAAACAGTGAACAGCAGTTCACAGCAGTATGTCTGTAAGGCAGGCCATTGACATCAATATCAAATTAAATGTAATGAGAAAAAGGGCATCTTTGTTTAGCTTCATGAGCTATCTTTATATAGGCAAATAACTGAATAATTTGTAATATAGAAAGAGTTGGATACTATACTTAAATACAATGACAAAAATCCATATTTGGAGAAAAATAGTGTCACAAACTTTCATTTCGCTTTTTCACATCTGATAAAATCGTGACTGTGTCAGCCCTAAAAGTAGCTTGGGTTTTTCTCATTCTTTAGGGTTGCCACAGCAAGCTGTGGGAAAAAGACAGGGGAGGTAGAGAATAGTCTGGGGTTGTATCATAACATTCTTTTTCATGGGAGCCAAGGATGTTTGGCTAGTACCTGGAGATGACCACACAGTTGACAGTGGTTGAATTGGTACAGGTCGCAGCATGTGACTCTCAGGAGGACAAAACTTTGGTTTCACTTTGGGTAGGAAAAATGTGGGATTCCAGATTTGGATTTTCCCCAGATGTGCCAATATGATGTCTATAATAAAATCTGTGCTTTGAGGAAGAGTTTTGCCTTGGAGTTTTGATTCTATTTGGGATGTTACTTGGAACCTTGACAGACTGTTGATTTAATGATTCCGAATACATATACAAAATACCACGAATAATCTAGTATTGGATATTTGTCTATATTTCATAAAACCAGACTGGGAAGAATAGATAATCTAATGTAAAATAATCTGTATTCTGCTGGCTGTAGCTGAAATTGCTATTTTGGTATCATTTACTAGGAAAATATGTTCTAGTCTCAGTATCCTTTATAATAATAATATTACTTTGTTGTAGGTATTTTAATCATGAAGCTAATAATTTAGTCTTTCCCTTTGCTCCCATTTTTTGAATGATTCAATAAATATTTTGTAACAAGTACAAAAGAGGAATTAAGTTAACATCCATAAAAGCTTTATATAACTCTGATGTAGTTGTCTTCAAAAGTTTCTTCAACCAAAAATCTCTTTAATTTCCCCATCCAATTGTCTTATTTGAGGTCTGTATGCTATTTATCTTTCTTTTTCCATGAAGCACAAGTAACCATATAAGTATACATATATGTCTTAAAGGTGTCCCAAACCACCATTAGGATCACAGAGTTTCTATGTATATAAACTAATCTATAATCCATATTCTTTTGAGAAGAATTTAAGAAGGATTTAAGGATTTAAGGGATTTAAAGGATTTAAGGATTGTCATATAGCTGCCAAACTGATTCTGCTGTATAAGTTTATAATATTTTAAGTACAAAATTAAACTTAAGTAGAATACAGTTACGATCAAAGGATTTGAAACTTTATTAAAATTCCAGCCATAATTATCTGACCTATATATAAAATGAAAATATGCTGAAAATACCTATGTCATATATCTGGACAATTTTTAGTGGGAAAATAACAACCAATAAATGACAATATATTCATTAAAACTCATTACCAATATTTTTTAAAAAAAATCTTTCAGTTAAGCATTGTTTAGCTCTTGTTCCACCACTATATTGCACATTCATTAATCACACCACATAAGGTCTGAAATTTCTACTGACATATACTTGGCCAATCTATCTCCCAGTTAAGATATGTTTCTCTTTGGAATACATTTCTATATATCTCTTGGAAAGACATCTAAGGCCTTTTACATTCCATTAAGAAAAATAAAGAGGTCATGCTGAATGAAGACTAAGTAAAGAAAAAAGGAAAAATTGCAAAGACCCATATTTATTTGGGTCATGGGAAAGAAAAGAAATATTGTCTAGTGATGGAAAAACTTTTTAAACTAACTCAAAAATAGCTACTTAAAAAAAAGAAAAAGGAAGAAATCCTAGCTCACAGAAAAGTGGGGAAAAATCCTAAATTAAAACTAAAAAAAAATAATTTTCTGCCTTCTCTATCGTTTTAGTTGCTTCCATCCCAAATCTATTGTTGTTAGCTCTTCAGGATAATATACACTCAAATTTTAATACAGGAATTCCCCATAAAAAAGGACCATCTATAAATATGATGTGTGTGTAAAAAAATGACTTAATATATAATGCATTACAATAATCTTTGTTTTCAATTCCAGAGATCTCACTTATCACAATAAATGCAGAATATTATTCTGAATCCCAAAACACAAGAGTCTCATAACAATGGGACTAGGCTTTTGAGCTGAATAAAATAAAAACAAAACCCCACACAATAAGCGGTTCCACTTCCATACTTATATTGCATTTGCAAGGAAAACAAATACTCTCCTATATTTTCCCATAAAAGCTGCCATGTGCCAATCACTCTCCTTATTAAGAAAAATATTTGGCAATCCTAAATTGTTCCTGTATGCTAGATATATTCCATTCGAAAAGTACATATTGACATTCAAAATGGTTTTGAGTATTATGAGTATTTTAAAATATGAAATAATCGTTTCATTTGAACCACTAACTTTTTGTTAGCTCTGACTTTTTTTAATCTATATCCATGAAATCTTTAATCGAAATATAGATATCCCTGCCTCAAATCACATACAAAATATTTTATTGCATCAATTTATTCATTCCAAAAGTTTATGAATGATGCAAAGTTGTGGATAAATTCCTTCCAAACATTTTAGAAAAAAGATAGGCAATGCAGGATCATGATATTATATTCATGCTAATAGGCAAAAATGTGCAAATGACTTATTTTAAGCAGAGATGGTCTACTTTATAAATGTTTATATATAATGAAATAAATCCACTATGTTATAGGCTACAGGACTATACTATTTTGGCAGCCTTCTCAGCAAGTTCCCCATTAGTTCAGCATTTAAAGCAAAATGATAGTAAAATATTCCTTTTGATAGATTTATCTTACTGTTATTATTTTCTGATGTCTATCCACATAGCTGTCAAAATATTATTATTAGTGAAAATGTACAATGATTGTGTGGACTTGTGCTTTTCAAACTAGGCAACTTTAAGATATGTGGACTTTCACTCCCAGAATTCCCCAACCAGTGCAGTGTAGTGTAGACCATATATTAAACCCATCATAACTCCATGTTATGGCTTCAAGATTCTGACTTATCATTTGTGAATAAGCAAGATGGGAGTTGTGTTGACCTTTGAAAGAAGCTTTTTTCTTGGAAGGCCTTCTGTGACCTATAACGTAAAAACTCTAGTTTGTGCCCTTCTAATGATTAGAAACCTTCAACTGGTCTTGGGTTCTACAGCATGACTTATTTGGAAGTGGAAAATCTCAATGATGTTAAGTGCCAAAGCTTTTGAATTTTTCACTGAGTGTAGATGCACTGATATATGCATTGATATAGTACTATTAGGAAAGGAATTGGAAGTCTTTGGGTGGTCCTAATTTCATTTTATTAATAAAGTCAACAAAAGGCATATACAAACTAATGGAAGTGAATCTACAGAATGACATATCATCTAGTGGCTACCCACGAGGCAAATGAGAATATAACTTTTTCCATTTTCATTGAACATTTCTGGAATGTGGGTGGTAGCTTGCTTCTTTGAGTTGTCTGGTGTCCTCTGCTAAAACGATTCTTGGATAATGCCCTAAAAGATCAGCTAAACAGATCCTTAAATGCTTAAATGGCTGTGTTCTGAAAATACCTGCTTGGTGCTGGTTTACAATAACTAAGGAGTTTAGTGTTAGTTTACATTCATACTCATTACAGCTACATTTTATTCCCTTTGTAAATATGCATCACCTAGGAATGTTCTATGATGGGAAACATCCACTTTTAGGTATGTATTTGAACATTTATCGGGAACATGGTCAAGCACAGAGGAATTCAGTGTTTGGTATGAAAAGAATTTATTTAGCTTCTTTGAAGGCTCATTCATACACAAACATTTTCCAGAAATTGAGTTACAGGCACAAGAAAATTTCAGATTGTTCTTCTTATTCCTCGAATAGCTTGCTTAACCAGTCTGTTTAGGTCTGTAATAGCAACTTCCATGATCCAGCAAGCTAAATCCACACCTGGCCAGTTGTGAATGCAGTAGTAACTAGCCCAGGGATGGGCAAACTTTTTGACTCGCGGGCCACAATGGTTTCTAAAATTTGACAGAGGAGCTGGTCCAGAATAGGAGAGTGGTGTGTTTGTGTGAACTAATATAAATTAAATGTAAAAACCATTACATGAAAAGATTTGGCC
>JAEANM010023751.1:0-11300 GCA_017656035.1 Myanophis thanlyinensis
GCTCTTACTGAAATAAATTTCCAAATATTTTGCTTTCATGGCTCTCTGAGTCAAAAAGGTTCCTGACCCCTGGTCTAGACAGTCGCTTATCTGAAATGGTATAGGCTCTCCTACTTGAGCAGGGGGCTGGACTAGAAAACCTTTAGGTCCCTTACAGCTCATTCTATTCTAAGTGGTTGTTGAAAAAAGCGAGGAGGGAAGATACAGTTGTGAACAGCTAGATAGACTTTATCAAAAGTCATTTATTTTGTGAAGTACTCCATCTTGGAGTTATGAATGTTTCCTGCCTCCACCATTTCTATAGATCATTTACTATGTTTCAGGCCCAGACTGAATTCATGACAGCATCTTTCTATTTAACAAATGATCTTCTGCAGGAGTTATTGGCAATTTTAATCAGGACTCTAGGATAACCTATTCCCCCTCTCCCTTCTCCCTAGCTCAGTTTCAATTATTATTTCTTTTTGTAACAGTTAGATTTCAAAAAGGAAAAAAAAAGTGATGCATTAAAGTCATTATCAGATGCCCAATTGTCCTTACTACTTGCATACGGATTAAAAGTCAATGGATTTTAAAATGAAGCTGTTGTACTCTTGGCAATCAGGCTTATCATTACCTTCTTGGTTCTTTTTTTTTTTTTTAATTCCACTCTAACCTAAAATTTGAGGTTAAACTACACTGTGTGAAACCTTTTTACTTCCTATGACTGGAGAAAGGATGAAATGGTGGGAAATTGCTCCAACCAATACAGATAAGAGCTCTCAAAGCAATATAAGAAGAAAATAAGTTTTAAAATTACCAAAGCCAAATTTGCAAAAAGAGAGAGCTGAGGACCTGGGTACTTACGGGACCGCCTGTTGCCACCGTCAGTCTCCAGCCGACCGGTGCGCTCCCACAGGGCAGGCCTCCTCGGGGTTCCATTGTCAGGACGATGTCATCTGACAGCCCGGAGGGTACAAGCCTTCTCTGTGGCTGCACCCTCCCTATGGAACAAATTGCCCCCAGAGATTCGGACCATAGCGGACCTGCGGGCCTTCCGGCGCGCATTAAAAACCCATATATTTCAGCAAGCTGGTCTGGCCTAACACTTAATGGGGTTTTAAATTTGTTTTTAATTGAATTGTTTAAAATTTTTGTAAATTTTTAACTTTATAATTTGGGCCATTGATTTAATCTTTTTAATTATATTTTAACTTTTCTATGTATCTTTTTAGATGGCTGTGCACTGCCCCAAGTCCCTTGGGAGGGGGGCAGTATAGAAATTTTTGTAAATAAATAAATAAATAAATAATTTTTATTCATTTTCTACCTTTAAAAATGGTTGTTATTGTGTAGCCACGGGCTAACTAGAGAGTGCTATGAAATCTTTAGTGGGTTCTATCTAAGTATTTACCAGATTTGATTCCACTCAGCTTTTAAAAACCAACCAGGTTGACTTAAGTATTACCGAACCAGAAGTTCTAATTTTGCAGAAACAAACTCAGTTTTAGGTGTACCTGCTAAATTTTATCCAAGAAACCAAATTAATCTTCCTCTATCTTGCAAGTCTCTGCCCCATATCTATTTTGCAGTGTGCTTTCTACACTGGTATAATCCAGATTCTTCTTGCCTGAACAAAATTCCACCCATTGTCTGGCAATGTGATCATCATTGCAAATTGCAGATGCAAGAACTGTAAGCTGTATGTAGCAGGATAAATGTGGAAAGGTCCATGAATATTCATTGAACATGTGTGGAAGACTACAAGTTAAAAGAAAATCTGGAAGGCGGATGAAGGTGAGGGTTGATATATGAAAAGCAGGTGACATAAATAAATAGTTTGAGAGTTTTAAATATGAACTAAAGGGAAATTAATCTTTGGAATTTATTCTTCTTCATTAAGTAGCAAATCAAGGACATTTTAAGACAGCATATTTTTCTAAATAAAATTATCTGTTCCATTTTAAATGATCCAGATGATGAGATTCTAGCTGAAAGTTTGAAAAACACCATTAAAACTCTTCCCTGTAAAGCAATTCAATTTCAATTTCAAATTTTATTGGTCACATACACAATCATACATGGGTACAATATGCAGTGAAATGCTTACGCAACCGTAGGTAAGTTAAGGTAGGAAGGGAGGGATAAGGTTAGCTGGGAAGGTGGGAATCAGATGCAATCATAGATCTTGGAAAGAGAGTTAGGGGTAGTTGGGAAGGGAAATTAGATGCAATCATGGATCTTAAAGTCCTGATATTCTTGTGGTACGTTGCCTAGGACCTTATAGTCCTGAGTATTCTTCTTGTTACATTGCCTGGGATTGTGGTACGTTGCCTGTAAGTCTTTCAGCCCTCTTGGCTGCCTCCAATGTTGTTACAGCTGCCTGGGAGTCCTTTGCAGTACCCGGAAGTCCTCATGCTGCTTCCGGAAGGTCAGCAGCTCCCAGAAGTCACCAGAAGTCTTCAGGAGCTGGCGATGGGGCAATGGGGTGGCCCCAGGAGGGCAATGGGGCGACGGGGTGATGGGGTGGCCCCAGGAGTTCCATCATGTTGCTCCTCCTCTCTTTGGCCTATGGATTTTTTCTGATGATCTTACTGCCTTTCTGTTGTTCCTCCAGCCGCCTGTACTCCATGTGTGGTTCAGAGCCAGGTCAGAAATGGTTTGCGGTTGGTTTTTAGGGGTTTTAGGGGTTCCAGGGGTATCTAAAGGGGTATCTATAGGATTAGGGTCAGAGCGGCCACGACGGCTACCTGACTCAGTGGCGCCATCTTGGCATCCTTTGCAAACTTGGCATCCTTGGCAAACTTGCAATTTTGTCAGGGTAGTAATCATTCTGAGTGCCCACCCACCAGAGTACTGAGCGTAGACCTAGCCTGCTTCTCTGTGCCACCTACTGACACAAACACGGCACAAAAGCCATGCCTGCAACGCCTGGTAGGTGTCAAACTCAAGGTCCAGCCCACGAGGTACTTAATCTGGCCCCTGGGGCCACTCTCAAAACAACAAAAGAATGGCCTGCAATGCCGCTGCCAACAAAAATGGAACTCGGGAGGGCTGCGAGTAGCCCTCCTGAGCTCTGCTTTTGCTGGCAAAGGGTTGCAGGAGGCACTCACAACCAAAAATGGAGCCTGGTAGCCCGTTTTCTCTGGCAGAGCAATCGGGCCACCACAGGCATTGACATGAGTGCCGTCAAGTTAGCCGCACCCACCATGGCAAATGCCCCCCTGGCCACACACCCCTGGCCCCCAAGGCCAAACACAAATTTGATGTGACCCTCAATGAAATTGAGTTTGATACCCCTGATGCAAAGGATCCAAATATTACATGTCCAATATGGCCAGAATTTTGCTTCTTTTGTGTATAGCTTACAATCATCTTAGATTAAGTTGTTCCCACTCAACAAGTGATCCTTTCTTAGTCTGAACTACAGTTCCTCACAGGACTATTGATGGTGAGGGATGCGGGGAACAATCATTTAGGAACATCGCAAGGATGGTAGGGACTCAAACCGAACCTAAGAAATGATAATAAACAATTCTTGGCATGGGGTGGTGTGGAGGGCATCTAAACAGACAAAATGGGAGGAGATCCAGCACAACCAAAGCTCTACACCTTTTGTACTTTTATTAACATTGCCCATTATTTTTTAAAAGAGGTGGTGTTTCAATTTTCTGCCATAATTACTGTGTTGCCTCTTTTCCTACCCCCACCCAATATGTCTGATGAAAGCTACGGTATTTGCTTAAAATTCCATTTGTAAAGAAGAAGTCCCCTACAAATGTTACCAGACTATTACCATATTTACTACCTGTCATACACACACACACACACACATATTATATGTGTGTATATTATTATATATGTATATTAGAGGAAATATGACCTTGTTTAGTTATTGCCATTTTTGGCAACAACAGATAGGAATCTATGTGAAGCACTGCAGGAACAAGATTTTATAACCATCGCTTTCTGAAAACCCTTTCACTGCTTTCCTTATATTCCTAGAGCACAGATCTAGGAATACATGTATCCAGGTGCTGAAAATCCCTACCGCATACTAAAGTTCTGAGATTTTCAGCCTGAACCACAGGATGGATTTTAAGAGGAACATCCCAGCAGCTCAACACACCCTGATCTACCATCAGAGTTCCTGGCAACAACACAGCCTGGTGGGCCAGGCTGAACAGGGAGTATTCCAGGTCTCTTGCTCCAAGGAGCCCAGCCCTCTGAGAACCCCATCTACTCATCTGTTCTGTGGCAGGCGTTGTTTCTGATCAAGGGCACCAGGCAAGTGGGGATTTGCCAAGGAGGATGGCCTGGGGAACTGAAGTTGCTCAAAGAAAGGAAGAGAGGTAGAGGAAGACCAATTCTGGCCGCTTTGTCTTGAGTCTCCAACAAACCCAAACTCAGACCCACCTAACAGCAGCTCCCAAGAAAGCTGGATTCGGCCTGAGTTTCCTTTATCAGGTTATCAGGTTTTCTGCCAGGAAACAGTGAGGGGAGTAAAATTTAAAATCCAAGAAACTGAACAAGGGAAACCACTATTGTCATTTATGGGTGAATTCATTAAGAAGAATAAATTGGTTAAACTTCTTTCTCCTAGATGGTTTACTGAAGGGTTAATGTCTCTTTTGCCAGATGAGATTGAAAAATGCTGCTTTTCACTGTTCATGTTTTGAAACACCTTCCCTTTTCTTTCTTAGCTACTTAGAGTCATTAGAAAGATGGCAATTAAGAAAACAGAATTCTTTTCCTAGGCAAATAAAGATTAAAGGGAGAAAGAGATGGAGAGCAGACAGAGACTGTGTAGTGTAGGGTTGGTCTATCGGACTAAAAGCAGGAAGATCAAGCTCAAATCCACCCTTAGACCTAGAACAGGGCTGTCAAATTTGATTTCATTGAGGGCCATATCAGTTGTGTTTGACTTCAGGGGGGTGGAGTGGGCGTGACCAGGGTGGGTGTGGCCAGCTCAACATCACTCATGTCAGGGCGCCTATGGAGCGTTCTGTTTTTGGCTGCGATGGCCTCCTGCAACTCTCTGCCAGCAAAAACAGAGCTCGGGAGGGCTAACAAACTCTGAAAACAAGCTCTGTTTTCATTGACAGAGGCACCATGGGTTAGTCCTTTGCTTTATCTAAGGCAGCCTATGGGCCAGATCTAAGCACCCCCACAGGCTGGATCTAGCCCCCGGGCCTTGAGTTTGACACTCCTGCTCTAGAAGCTCACCAGGTGACTTTGGACTAGTCACACTCAACCCACCTCATAAGAAGGTTCAACCCACCTCATAAGAAGGTTATTGTGGGCAAAAAGTAGAGGGGGACATACAATATAAAGCTGCTGTATGTTTTTGATTAAATTTATCTAAACGATAAATGAAAATAAGAGAAATAAAGAAAAAGACTTAAAGGGGGAGGAGGAATCTACTCAGCAAGGAATAAGGTGGGGCAGGGGGAAGGATCTCAATACATAGATTATTATCCTAGATTTGGTTTTGGGAGAATATTAGTCCAGTAATAAACTCAAATATTGGTATTTTTGTTAATGAAGAACATGAGAACTCAAGAAAAATGGTGCTTTTTCAGGACTTTTATAAGTACCAGTTGGTCAATTTCTCAGTACAGCTTTTTAAATATGAGTATACTGTGGCTAATGGCATACTCCTCTTTTTCTTCATTTTTGACTCAGTAGAAATGTTTGTATCAACATATGAAAAGACTTCAGAGTTGCAGCCTTTGGACTAATGAAATAGTCTTCAGTCTGAGTCCCTTGATCCTAACAGAATGGCCCTCTAATTATAGAATAGTAGAAATCTTAAAAGCCAAGAAATTTTTATCCTGGAAGACTTTGCACTGAGCTGATTTTTCAGTACTTAATTTAACAATATGAGAACTTGTACAATACAACATTTCTATCAAATTTTTTTTTTTTTTTTTTGATCAACATAAAATCTGAAACAAGAAAAAAGCAATTACAAAAATATGGAACATTTCTTGCAAGAAAAAAAGCATCCTGTATTGTTAAATGTTACTTATATAAGAGGTGCTCACTATAAATTTCCCGAGATTAAAAATCTATAAAATGAAAATTATAAGGGATTAAGTCTATATATTTCTTATTATATTTATACTATAAGATACATATCATTATGTACTATAAGTCACTGAGAATCATTGATTGAGATGGACTGCTACAGAAACCGACTAAATAAATAAATAAATAGAATAAATGAAAAATAATGGTAAAAATCATAAAACTAAGAACTATAAATAGGTAAATTGATAGGCAGTGTCTGAAAAACATTGTTAAATGTTATTAAGTAATCTAATATAAAATAACTGTACTCTCTTCATACCATAATCTTAGCCATAAAATAATTTGGTTAAAATAATAACTATATATTGGTTAAAAAGATTTTAAGCAGAACATTCAACTATCTTGGAATTGAGATATAAATTGTTAGTAAATAGAAATATATGGTAGTTCCAACCCAATTAATGCTTACTGGCTTCTGAGTTTTAATGTGGTTTAGATGCTACCACACTGAACTTGAATATACCCTGTAAGTACTGGAATAAGGAATAAACAAGCAGCGAATATGTTGCCATAGCAAGGCACCCTTATGATAAGGGGATGGATAAACGTAGTGAATATGTGCAGGAACTGCAGGAGAATATATTTAAAGTTATTACTAGACCATCATCACTAGAATACCATAAACAATCTATTAAAGGAAACTCACAATATCTTATTTCTAGCACAACTGAAGGAAAGTCAGGCACAGCAACATGCCAAAGTGTAGAGCCTTTTATCTTTAGAAACATTGTTTTAACTCCTGTTTCACATGTAAGAACATTTGTGGTCTCAACAGATTAGGCTGATACTTTGGGTCCATTATGCATTACGATATGAATGCTCTGTCCTAACTATATTCCCTACAAACAAATAAACAGATCATCTAGATAAAGATCTTATCTTCAGTACAGGTGTGTGTTTGTGTGTTTGTGCTTGTGTATGTATTTGCTTCTTTCAATTGTAGGTTGTTGCTGGTATGTCTAATCCTACTGAGAGAAAGGATAATCTGAACTGAAAGATAACTATTTGCCAACAGAAAGTCACTTTCACACATGACCTCTATGAGATGAAGAAGCATTTCACTGCTTAATATGCTAAAATTTCCATGGAATGCTAGATCAGCTAGATTTACAGTAAAAGCACAAAAAGAGAATTAGTCCCATCTCTTACATTATTTTTCAGGCTTGATCTAGCAGGATTCCTATCCCTAATAGTCAGTTTCATATTATTGCATTGGGAGCATTTTCATGTAGAGTGACTTATCTGGTAACCCTAATTACAAGAAGCCACATTAACATTTAATCCAAAGAATACACAAAAAAGCCTTCAACTGGATAAATAATGGCATTCATGGGATACAGTAGGTTTTAGAAAGAATCACTGCAACAGAAAGGACCAGTCCAACAATTTACAAAATGAGTTATTTTATTTTAACAAACAGCTTTAATTTTCTCTTACTTCTCAGACTCCCAGTAATCAATGTGACAGTTGATTTCTGGAATAATAAGCAAAAATTAATTTCAATTTGAATAATAAGCAAAAATGTATATAAATACAGTATTAAGCTCCTATTCTGGCTTCCTTGAATTTATTATACTACTAGAATTGTTCAGTGTCTATTATACATCTCTGTATAGAGAGGAAGAGGGGGAGAGAACATGTATAATGTCCATAAGCCTTCTTGTAGGCACCAAAATACTCCTTTTCTTATATATAAAGCTATTATCACAATCTTCACAGGGGTGAACTTTAACTCCAAGCTAGTTTTAGAGATTATTTACCTGATAAATGGCATCTATCAACTTCCAGCAGTGTAGCCAACTATTCAAATAATTGCATGAATTCAGAGGAGAAAATGTAATCCCTTCCAACCCTACCCTAGCTGCATCCAACTCAGAAGATAATTTACATTGTTAATAAAACATACAGCTGAGCTCCAATGTGTTCCCTCATACTAAATATAGGCAAATGTGGTCTTTTGTAAGCATTCTATATCATTCTGATATAATTTTATACATGATTGCAATGCAAACTTTAGGCAGCTAATATGTCATTGTGATAAACTGACTATGACAATTTGCCTTTCTTTCACACACACACACACCCGGCCGACCCCCTAGTGAAGTAGCCAAGAGATTTTTAAAAATTAGAAGATTGTCAACATTTATTCCTGCATTTCAAAGCTGTTTGGCTTTGAAGAAAGGCAGCATGACAGCGCATTCTGCAGAATGAGTCAACAATAAAATTTGAGGTAGGACAATTGGCCACTGCTCTCTCTCAAAAGTTAAAAATAAGGGACACATCGTTCATCTTTCTATCTACTTGATAGGTGCAACTTACCATTAACAGAATCTTTCTAAAGACAGAAATATATAAAGCATCCATTGTAATATCAGATTTGTAAAGTAAGAAAACATCTACAAAATGAGTTTCATATTTTCAGAATGTCATTAAATAGAAATTGATTGTGGTGCAATAGTTGAAGTGTCTGTTAATAATTGGAAGATTTATATTTCACAAAAATCACCAAACCTTCTGCATGACCTTTTGGCAATCATTATCGATTAGCTACTATCTACCACTCAAGGATGTGGTGCAGGGAAGTGGTGTGATTGGAGAACTGTGTGCATCATGTTGACGTCAGAGAAGATCCAATAAACAATAAACAAATGCCTGATTTATTATTTATATTCATGAGAGGCTTACAAAAGCAGTTTCTCAAAACTGCATACATAACATGAAATAATAGTGATTAAACAGAAACTCAGAGAAAGGCCTTTTACAGAGTCTTGCCCTTGAAGGAAGGACAGTTAAACCATTGTTTAAGATGATTAGGGGATTGGAGGCAAAAACATACAATGGTTGTAGGAACTGGGCATGGCTAGTCTCATGAACAGAAGGACCAGGGGAGACATGACAGCAGTGTTCTAATATTTGGGCAGCTGCCACAGAGAGGAAGGGGTCAAGCTATTTTCCAAAGCAGCTGAAAGCCAGTCAAGGAATAATGTATGGAAACTAAATGAGAGATTCAACCTGGAAATAAAGAGAAATTTTCTGACAGTGAGAACAATCAAACAATGGAACAGCTTGTCTTCAGTTGTGGGAACTTCATCACTGGAAGTTTTCAAGAGAGTGGACTGCTATCTGTCAGAAATGGTGTAGGGTCTCCTGCTTGGGTGAGTGGGGATTGGACTAGATGACCTACAAGTTCCTTTTCAACTCTGTTAATGTGTTAATTGTCCTCTCTTGTTTAGATTACTGTTGTCCACGCTGTGTGGGGCTGCCCTTGAAGATCACCCGGAAACTGCAGCTGTTGCAAAATGTGTGTTCCCTGGTTGATTTCATTATCACCATTTAGAATAGAATAGAACAGAATAGAATTCTTGATTGGCCAAGTGTGATTGGACACACAAGGAATTTGTCTTTGGTGCATATGCATTTCACACCGCTGCTTTGGGAACGGCACTATTGGTTTGATCCTAAGTGCAATTCAAGATCCTGGTGATTATCTACAATGTTCTACAGTTTTCAGCCTGAATATTTTCAAGACTGCCTTTCCCAGACAGAATTTGCCTGTCTATAATGGTCAAACCGCAAATCCATGCTGAACGTTCCTACCTATTGAGAGAGACCTAGCAGGAGAGGCCACAGTGGACATTTCTCACTCTTGTGAACAGCTGGGCTCCAAGGCATCAGTGGCCTCCATTTCCATGGCAATCTGGAAAGATGGTTTTTTTTCCCCAAAAATGGTTTGGAAAATGATTTTAATATGAAGGTGATAATGACACCAGGAAATAGTCTTATTTTCTTGTTTGCTGGGTGATTATTTCATTTCCTATATGATTTATTGCATTTATCATTAATTCTAATTCTATAATTCATTCATGGTACTGATGGAATCCACTGGTGAGCCCTATGGTATGAAGCCTACCATTAACTTTGAAGATAGACAAGGCTGAAATTTGATGGAAAACCATGAGCGGTGTCACAGAATAATATTCATAGTTAAGTAATAAATATTTCCAGTGCTGACATTATGCCAGACTCTGCACTTCCAGATTGGGACTGCAGAGCCATGTTCACAGATGATCTGCACAACACGGTGTTTTCTTCAAATCCAAAGGTCTACCTATGTAATTTATTAACTGCGCACTGCTTCGAGTCTGTCAGACTGAAACAGTATAAAACTTATGAATGAATACATATTTAAGATATTGAAATTAATTGCTGGGCATATCAAAGTAACTCAGCAGTAAATAAGACCAACATTGTTTAACTGCACCTCCCACAGGTTTTTCAAGCTTAATTGTTGATCACCATAATTTATCATGCATTGCAGAATAACATTTTAAATACTTTTTACAGTTTGTTCAGTAATAATCTTCATTTACCAACCATTCATTCAGTGACCATTCAAAGCTACAATGTGACAAAAAAAGAAGTAGATACATCTTGAATTGTGGTCGAAATACCATCTCTGTGATCTCAAGATCACAATTTGAATGCTCAGCAATCAGTTTATGATGGTCTCAGTATCCTGTAGCCCACGCAATCACATTTGTGATTTTCACAGCCAGCTTCTGACAGTCAATGGCAAAGCCAATGGAGAAGTTAGCAGGAATTCATAAATTACAGTCACATGACACTTAACCACACATTGTGATTCATTTAACAACTGTGGGAACTGATCTTGTAAGTGGGCTGGCCACGGGACATGTCACTTTATGACTGCATTCCCAATTAATTGGCAATTACTCTTTTGGTATTTTAGGGCTTCCTTTCAGGCAAATTTTCAACAGCATTTCAACAATCTTCTAGTCAAACAATGAAAGGCCACATATAGGCTCATCTCCTCCAGCCAAACATGAATTAATGTATGTATTAATCCTAACTTCCAATCTATGTTCAGATTACTTAATTTAAAAAAATCAATGAGATTTCAAGATCAATATGAAGCAGTGTGTTTACATGCTCTTGTGAATACTTATATCTTGGAGGAGACTGTATTAGTCTAAATAATGTTCAAAATAAATGCAATAAACAGAAAAAACAAGGTAAATGACAGTCCATCTGTGATGGTTAGATGACCAACAACTGAATTACATTTTTTCTTGATTTATAATTGATAAATGGTGAACTAAGCAAACATCATATCAATAACCAATTGCTCATTATTCAATTCAATTCAATTTCAAATTTATTGGTCACATACACAGTCATACATGGTACGATATGCAGTGAAATGCTTA
>JAEANM010023752.1:0-11300 GCA_017656035.1 Myanophis thanlyinensis
GCGATTTTAAAATATGTGAAACTGATGGAAGAGGAAGAGGAAGACAGCCAGGACAATTTGGATTACCAGGAAACATAAGAAGAAGACGAAGAAGAAGAAGAAGAAGAAGGTTAAATAAAACTTTGTGACAATAATGCCCATTGCTGCCATTTATTCTCTTTTATTCCTGTACAATCTAGTACATGCAACAAGAGAAACATTCAAGCTCAGCCATAATCTTGAGGAAGAAGAGGAAAACATCTAGAACATGCCTTCTTTCTCATCTGCTTTCAGGGCCATGCTCCAAATATTTTCAGGTGATCCAGCAATCCTGTTTCTCTAGCCATTTATTTATATTGCTTTTTCTCCTACATCACCTTCTTCCCCCACTGAATATTTTTCTCCATCCGCACACCGCATTTCCATTCAACTTTTCTTACACGCTTGATTGGGATGAAGGGGCTTTTCTTCTCTCAACTAAGAAAGCTAAGGAAAAGAGGAAACTGCCAATGGGAAAGTACAGGAATATAATGGCCAGGGATAATGGGAATTTCAATTCAGCAACATCTGGAAAACATAAGTTCCCCATATGTGTTATCCACATATCCTGCAAAACATCTGCTACTGTTTCATTATCACAATCTCCAAACTTAATAAATGTGAAGCAATGTTTTAATCACTAAGTGGCAATTCTTCCATTTAAGTTCAAATATTATTCTATCTTTGTGTGGAAAACAGAATCAGTCGACAATTGACACTATTGAATGCTGGACAGCAGTGAATAGAGATATTTGCTCTTCATTTTTAAACAATGAATTAAAAGATTTAGACTTAATTAGGGGGAAAATTGAAATATCATTCCTTGATAGAACTATATTTCTCTGTAAAGTTCATATAAAATGCTTTCAGTTTAAGACTATAAATGGCATTTAACATCTCTCTCTCCCTCTCTATTTTTCTCTGTCTCTCATCCTCTGTGTCATAATACACAACTGAGAAATTTGCAGGAATATTAGCATAAAGAATGCAAATGACCTTTGCTATGTAGAATCAAAATTTCAGGCCTGTGACAAATCTTGCAAATCTGTTGCTTATTTAGGTTTCATCACCTTTTTTTTTCCCTATAGGGTGTTCACACGTGCATTTTTGTCTTGACAATTACTGTTTGAGACAGGTGATGACTTAGCTTTGATAAAACGTCACAGTCAATGTTGTTGTATCACCTTTCATTACTTATAAAACATTTTAATTCCATTTATTTCTGAGTCATTTCATTACAGGTCAGTGGCTAGGGAATGACTCAGTATTAGGATGTCTTATTATTTTTGTGAAAATTAAAATCTACACTTGGTTTTCTTTAAATTGTATTGAAGTCTTTTAAAGAAATCATTCCAACTTAGGTTGAATACATTTCGTGAACCATATGTAAGAAGTTCCTCAATATATTTTCAGCACTTTGCCTTCCTTGGACTATTTAATAGATTACATCATGTAAGGGATGAAGTAGGTGGGATGAGTACCAATAGAATATTTAAACTGTATAAACATGGACAGATATCTCTTTGCAGAGAAAGTGGAGAGAATTGCCCAAAAGTCCATTGATTGAAAAATCAAATAGAAAAAAGGCCTAGCATTTAAATCTTGATGGTCCCTAGTTAAGGTTCCCCTCTCTCTCCATATTCCTCTCCCTCCCTCTCTCCCCCCACCCCACCCCACCCCACCCCTCTCTCTCTCATACACACACACTGCTGATACCTAATTACTGAATGAGATGTTTAGTTTGTGGAGATATACTGCCATGCCAAGTCTGAGGACTAATGCTTGGCAAACTAGTTCCATTCATTCACATCACATAAATTTATGGAGAAACCTGACACAGAAGAAAATCAACCTGAGCTATTTGGGCTCAAATTTCCTTTCTGTATTTATTTTAGATGCACTTTCTGCTTTTCTTTGGCTGTAGAGAACAGGAAACACAGACATGAATTGTAGTTAGGCATTACCAAAAAGTGTTGTTCAATTCATGAACAATGGGGGTCAACCCTACCCCACTAATTTTATACCTATGACACCTTTCCAGAAAATATATCCACATCTTCAACAAAAATAACTCCTTTAAAAACTCTATTCTGTGCATTGGCTCTATAAATGTTCAAATATTTTTAAACTAAGTTTTGACTATGAAAGCTTGGATGTGTGCAGTCATATACATTCAGATGTCTTTAGTGAACATATTTATCTTGCTATACCTCTTAGTCCTAGGGCTATGCAGTTTTAAAAATGATTCATTAAAGCTGCTCACTTCTTCCACACAAGGAACAAAAATGTTGCTGATTTAAGGAACCTTCTCATTAAAAACTAAAATTATTCTTAAAGCAGTAGCAGTGCAGCAGCTCTTAAGAAGAATAGAAGGGAGAAGAATATGCTTGTATGAAACAGTTTTTAAAAGTGGACCACAGGCATAACTATTAAGCACAGAACTTTGAACAAACAAGGCTTACCTCATTTATTAAGTGAAGAATTTTACATTTTTTGGAATATCTGATTCATGCTATTGTGACAGTAAACTTCACAACAACATGGGAAATTCCATCAGTTGAAGCTTCCTGAACCTTCCATAGGCTTAAAAATATAATATTATTCCCCTCCTTTATTTATGAACTAATTCCATCAGCTGAAGCTTCCTGAACCTTCCATAGGCTTAAAGATATAATGTTATTCCCCTCCTTTATTTCTGAACTACCTGCACCAGCATCATGCACATGTATTTCACTTCTTGCTTGAGCCCGTACTAAGGATGTGATTGGCTCTCTTTTTCATGGTGCACTTTCTGCGTGAACCCAAAATTTCATTGATTGTATAATTAAAAACACTCATAATTAGGACCCAAGAAATGTTAATATTAATAAGAGTATTCATGAGATACTCTAAAGCAGGGTTGTCAAAGGGCTGGATCCAGGCCACAGGTTGCTTAGATCTGGCCTGTAGGGCCGCCCTGGAAACAGTGAAGGACAGTCTGTAGTGCCTCTGCCAGTGAAAATGGAGCTCAGGAAAGGGGAGCACTGTCTCCCTGGGCTCCATTTTTACTGTCAGAGGGCTGCAGGAGGCCATCCCAGCTGAAAACAGAGCCTGTGAAGGTCAGCCCAGGCCAGTACAGGTGCCCCAGACATGAGTGACATCCAGCTGGCCATGCTCACCCTGGCCACACCCACCCTGGTCCCACAAGATCAAACACAACTCTGATGCTGCCCTCAATGAAATCGAGTTTGACACCCCTGCTCTAAAGCTTTCATAGTAGAAAAGGACATTTTAGGAGACAATGCTTTATCATTTTAAAATATGGATCTCACAGACATGGCATTCTGAGATGGAGAATGCAAAATAGTCTTAATGTGAATATTTTGAAACTTTAAATGCTGTTTCAGATTGTCAACTGCCATGCGAAGGGATTGAATTAAACCCTCTAATCTACAGTATCAACCTGGATTTTATGGAGCATCTGAACATCTGGGTGTTTTGTATAAATGCACAGGGAAAAAATCATTATCTTTTGTTCATCAGTGACACATGGTGCACATTAAAATGAAACTTTTAAAATGCTGTTTTACTTTTTGCAAATTGAAAAGCAGGATCTTATTTCATGTAAGGGAAGCTGCTGTGGAGTCTGTGTAGCAACGTATTTTTTCAACTTCAATTGCCTTTTTTCATTTTTTGCTCAGTCATGACAATGAGACAAACATCCTAAACATGATCCTTTTAAGAGAAGATGGCATTAGAAATTATTGTGTCACCTGTAAATTTTGGAATTAATTACAGAGATACTTCTCAGCTCCCTAAATGTCCAGTTAGCTTTTTCAAAAGCCAGAATAAATATTTCATCATCAAATTTGCTATGCAATAGATTTTCAAATGTCTGGATAAATATTTGAATAGGGGAAGACTGAAATTTAGGGAGGGAAAAACCCTCTGCTTTTCCAACAGGATGAATTTCTTTTTAAATTGAATTGCCAATGGGCCTCTTTGACATCATCCGTGGCTCGTCCGTGGCTCCTATGTACTTGTAATTTCATATCAACAAAAGAGTAAAATGGCTTTCTAGAAAATAATTACCCAGTAGCAGAATTCTTATGGAACTTAGCTGCAAGTAAAATACAGAGAGAAGGAAGCTTAATCTATGCAATACTTGCAAGACAAGAAGGATTTTTGTTGCTGTTGTTCCTATAGGTTTATCAAGATTGGAAGATACAATTTCCAGGTGTTGGACATAACTGAATAGATAATATCATCATTATCATTATCATCTTGTCAACCCTAAGCTTTTTGGAAAGTAAAGTAATTGAGAAATAGAGACAGGCAACTACGTTGCCATTATTCATTCTCTCTTTCTCTTTTTGAAATGTCCATTGAACTCTTCAACTTATTATTTGGATGATTAATAGAATTATCCTCTTCCCAATTTCTTGTAATTCAGAAAGCTACATAGAGCACCCCTTGGATTTCACACCCAACATCATCTAAAGAGGAAACAATTGTATTTTTATTAAACAATGAGTAATAAACCACTGTTCTTTCACTAAACTTTCAAATTGTTTGTAACCTAACTTAAGGAGAGTTATATCATTATCATGTTTCAGAATTATATTTAAGGGGAAAATATAAGAGACATAAGAGATACAAGCAAAAAATGCAATTCCTTTATTTTTTTAATATAAAAATAACCAGCTATAGTCTTATCTTCTCTGTTGTGCATCCTACAACCTTACACATTCATGATAAGGATGTCTTTTAAAAAAGAATGTGGGAGGAATCTGCTCTGTCTTGATTCTAGTTACCCTTAGAATAGAAGAAAATAGGCAGTTGTGATATTTAAAACCGAAATGGCCTTATGTTGGAATTAAAGGAACATCTTGACTCTGAATAGTTTTTATTATACAATACATGATGTATGAGAGTTCATTTATATACCTGAACATATAAGTACTCTTTTTACATGAGCATAAATTTATTTATGGACAGGCAGGGAAATGAATTAATATCATCAAGAAGCAATAGAACATATTTTTAGTTAAGCGCCAGCAGTCAATATCATATTTCACAAAAGATAAGACGCTACCAAAATGGAATCCGGTATGTATTTCATCTACTATACATTTATCTTTGACTTGAAATGGCACCCATGCTTACATTGCATATCCTTTTGTTCAAAAAACAACAACCAAACAAACTAGACATTTAATTTAATTGTGAATTAATATTTACTGATTTTTTTTAGCCTATAAATATTGGTATGGCAACCTGTCATTTGGATTTAATGAAAAAATGTAGGTGCTTTAACCATCAATTGTCAGATGGCAGAACATCTAATGGATCTAAAATAAGACTTAATACAGTCAATGGAAGTACTGTCACACAGTGAGTGTCCACAAGCCATATAACAGAAATCTATGTATGCTACCCAGGCACAATTCCCAAGGAGTAAAACAAAGCTCCCTTCAAAATAAATGAGTCAAACTTTGCAGGCATCAAAGATGAAAGTAGAAAAACTGTAATGTAAAATATTAGTGCAGCAATTCAGAGAATTCCTACACTGTGAACAGTTGATAAATAAGAGACATATATATTATTATTGGTCTAACTTAAACAATGGCAGAAGGAAGGTTATCCTGTATAGGCTGGGAATTGGACATTTTTCAACTTCCCAGTTTTAGTTGAGAGAGAATGACTGACCTACAACCCAGCAAGCCAATAAAGAATTAAAACCTGGGTCTCCTAGCTTTCTAATCCAGCACTGTAAATACAATATCACACTGGTGTTAGGGTTCCAAGTAACAGACCCAACACAAGCAAAATTCTGAGGCCTGAGCTTTCCTCAAAGTAAACTTTTATTAAGAAAACCATATTGGCATGGCTGGTGAAAAACCAACTCTAAAGGATCCAAGGTTTTCCCCACCCAAATCAAAACCTAAAGTGCTTGCCCCCTTAGGTTACATGTCTGTCACATGGTCCAATCAGGCCACAGTCCTCTCTTGGCTGTCTTAGGTCTATACCTTCCAAACACCTGATGGGGACATCCTTGGCTCTCATGGGAAAGAATGTTATTTGGCTACAGTTCACCCAGTCTCCCCCCTCATGTTCTCAGAGCAGCAACCAGCCTTGCTGTGGCAGCCCTGAAGATTTCCAAAATGGTTCCAGGTCTGACAACTGGTTCATCTGTAGGGATTTGTGCAGGGGTGGAATCTGACCAGTTTTGCTACTGGTTCAGTGTGTGCGCATGTGTGGTGAATGTGCTGCAGTGTCTCTTTAAACCTTTTTTACAGGCACCAGAGGATCATCAGGAAGGATCCGTAGATGCTCCAAATAGCTGGTTAAGGTAAGAAACAAAAAAAAATGAAGCTTGTATAAGAAAGTATAAGGGCAGGGGTGGGTGGGCAGGGCCAATTTCAAATCACCACTACTGGTTCAGGTGATGTGATATGATCTGGCTGAATTTCACCACTGGATTTGTGTATCTATTGCCTAAGACTTATAGTTTTACACATGCACCCAAATATGTATTGTATATGAATCACATTATTGTGTTTAGCATAGCTAAACAAAAAAGGGTATCTGTGACAGATTAATTCAAGCCAGTCCATTCTCCCACAGTAATATCTCCTACTGAGCTCAAAGTGGCTTTCACACAAATAAGTCAGCTTGAACCCATATCCTTGTGAATTACACATATGTGTGCAAGTTTCTGGTAAGATTGGTGGACACATTTTCATTTTCTGGATATATTACTTTTTCACTAATTAAAATTAGTAGAAAATCCATCTAGCTGCATTGCCAATGCTGCAAATGTTTATCAGAGACTCCTCCAATAACATGATTCAACCAAGTTTAATATTAAATTCCATAGAAGAATTAGTAAATTAAGATAACCAAACAAAAGTGGGTGATAGATAGCCTAATTAAAGAAATGAGATGCATTAGTATGTCACCATGTTGTGATTCTTTATATTCTTGACATTACTGATACATTACACCCAAAAAATAATTGATGCATCAAAAAAATTTCATTTCGAAAATTTTAGCACTACTTGGGAAATAACCTTTAAACTGCTGCCTTCATTATTCTTTGAAGAAGGAGACTGTTAGTTGTGTTCAGTGATGAGTGAATTATGTTGACCTTACGTATTCTGTTTGCTACTTTACTCTCAATTAAATTATGAAAAGATTTAAGGAATTTTTTGTTGTTGATAATGTGCATTGTGGGCAGGCTAGTTGATTTGAAAATGGCTATGGAATATGTGTATGTGTGTGTTTAAAACATTTAGAATATCAAATGAAATCAAATTTTATTCATCACATGCATGGTACAAAAGGCAATGAAATGTGTATGTGACTGCTCGTGACCATAGGTAGTAGGGCAGATAATAGTATAGACAGGTAGGGAGAATAAGTTAGGGAGTGGTTGAGAAAGGGTAGATTATAGGAATACTTTATAGTCCTAGATTTGTTGTGGTTTGGTTTAGGGCCCGTATTGCCTGTGGGAAGTAGCTTCTCCTTAGTCTCTCTGTTTGCTTTCAGGGAATAGAGGCACCTTCCTGACTGCATCATAGTGACCATTGTTGGGGTGGCTGGGCTCCTTCATTATTTTCCTGGCTGTAGTTTGGCATCGTCTGTTGTAGATGGAGTGCAGTTCAGGGAGATTGGTGCAGATGATACACTCTGCTATGTGCACCACCCTCTGTGGAGCTTGTCTGTCCTATATGGTGCTGTTCCCGAACCACATAGTGATGTTATCATCAGGATACTTTCTACTGTGCAGGAGTAGAAGTTTCTGAGTGTTGTTGTGGGCAGTCTGAAGTCTCTCAGTTGCCTCATATGGTATAGGCATTGTCGGGCCTTTCTCACCATGGTGTCAATGTGTTGGGTCCATATTAGGTTTTGTGAGATGTGGACACCTACGTATTTGAAGCAGTCCACTCTCTCCACTGGGCTTTTGTTGATGATGGGGGTCTGGTATGTCCTTTTCTTCTTTGTGCTGTAGTCCACTATCAGCTCCTTTGTCTTGCTGGCATTGAGAAGGAGGTTGTTTTTCTGGCACCAGTTCTCCAGGTTCTTAATTTCATCTACTGTAGATAGGAATTTCATCATTGTCAGAGATCAGGTCCACCACAACGATGTCATCATCAAATTTAATGATGGTGGTGGAGTCTGTAGTGGCTATGCAGTTGTACGTGTATAGGGAGGTTAAACTTAGTAGATGAATTTAGTCTACATGAACAGAAGTAGCCAATTTCTTCACAATGAACATCTACCTCTAAATAGATCAAGGACCAATAACAGAAACTCCTATTTTCATTAAGGTTGTAGATAAGCAAATGATGCACAGATTACATTTATCTTTTTTGTTTTTAGTATGTTAATTGTTATTAGGAATCAGCACATTTTTGACTTAATAGCGAAAGGAGTCTAAATTAATCTGCATGAAAAGTAATTTTTCATTTACACAGCCAGAGCTTTACTTCCTCTTTATTGTCCAAAGAGCTTAGTCAGGTTGACTCCTTGGATGTGTACAATTTGCATTATTTTATTTAAGGTTATCTCAGAGATCTTCATTCAAGATTTCCTGCAGGTATGTTTGCTATGGAAGAACCAATCCAGCCCAGTACTGGGTAAAATATGGAAAATATTTTGATTGCATTCCACAATCCCTTGCCTGATACGTTAATCACTGGACCAAACTGAACGATTGCCTGAAGGGCCTCTCAATCAAGGAAAGGGCACAAATGGCACTCCAGATGAAGCTGTGAAAGGCCTTCTTGGCTACAGCTCCCACCTGTCCATTAAGAATCCAAGAAGACTCCCAGATTGGATCTACCTATGAATGGGGAACACAATTCACTTTGCCCAGGATTGTGCTGTATTGTGGAAGGAAACCACATGATCATGGAGAAAGACACTGTTGCTTTAACAAGTGCCCCTCACATATACTAAGCACCTTTATTATAGTATTCCTCTTCTAGCTGGCAACGTCACTGGAAACAAATCAACAAAGAGATAGGGATGAGCACATAATATAGACAGCGGTGATTCTTTCATACCTCCATCAATTATCTGCAAACAAAATATTTTCTTTCTGAAATCTTTAAAAACTAGTTTGGAAAGATAGTGTATGCTGGTTTCATTCTCTGCCTCCCCCACCCATTTCATTGTTTTGTTTCTCTATACTTGTGACCATCAAGTGAATTAATGAAAGAAATGCAGTTAAACTTAGACTTTGAAGAACAATTCTCAACTGTTGGAAAGGATTCTGGCCAGTTATACTAGCTGTGGACTGCTGAGCTATACATGTTCAAATTGCTGACTTGTGTGGCATTTCCCAGTACAACGATGTACAAACTGGCATGGGAATGTAGAAGGTTGCAGGGATGTAATTTACATTTATTATTTTCAGTTTCTTTCACTAATTGAACATGACAGGATTGTGAGTTGTAGCCTAAGCATCTCCAACCAGTTTGTATCTTTTTACATAAACCAGGTTATTATCTATTTCTATGGGATGTTAACTAGCTTAAAATATTTTGCTTGTTTGTGTTCGCATTCTTTTTAACTGAGTTTGACTTTTTTTTGAGGCTGCTTTTCCAGGATGGGGACAATGTCGTTTCCAAGTAATTAAAACATTGGAACATGTACAACATACTTGGCAAATTTATTTCAGCTGTAAAAAAAATTTGAAGAATATCTTGAAACTTCCATCTGTCTTTTTGTTTAAAAACCCCTAGAATAGCTAACAGTATCAAATACAAGTAGAACAATTCAACTTATAAAATATATGTGAACAAAATTAGAAAATACAATATAACCAAGAGAATTAACAATTAAACTACATCAGGTGACTCACTAGAAGATTCAGGTGAGCTAAAGGGTTTATCATTTGGTCCCAATAATATCAAATTCTACCCTAATCAATATCTCTTTTGAAGAACATTACATATGGGATGTTACAATGGTAACAGAATTTACAAAGTAGCAAATTCAGAACATGGGTAGAATCAGATGAAGGTATCTGCTGATGAGATTGTGTATTCTAGCTGGATCTGTGTGGAATAAGATTATCATTAAGTTACCCAGATCACAAACCATCTACAGATTTTTTTTAAAAAATGATCATCAGCATTTAGAATTGTGCCCAGAAATGGATTGGCTACCTGACTTCGGAGGGAATTCCACACAAAATAATTTATAGTAATCTAATTTGAAGATTATTATGGCATTGATTACTATGATCAGGCATGTTTCTTCTCAATCCTATACTGAACTGAGAAAGAGCAGCCAGAATAATATTAGAGGTAGACTGTTATCTTCAAAAAAAATGTATTTAACAAATCAGGAACTAACCAAGACCAAGAATATCTCTGCATAGGAGTGATTTGGCTAAATTGCTCTCTCTTGTTTCATATATAGAATTAGAATGTGGATAACTTAACTTCAAATTATTAGTCTGAAACAGAACTGGATGGATGGATGATGGATGATGCAATGATGTTTACTTGTCATTGGAGAAGACCTTAATTCGTCAATCAATCAAAATTTCATATGTTTAAAATGCATTCATTTACTTCAAAAGAACATGGGAATGTATGTGGAAGATGATTTATTAGATCAAGATTCCAACAAAAAGCTTTCTTAACATGACTTTCTGCCCTACGTTTGCCTTATTTCCATAACATCCTTCATGTCATCTTTCAATCTCACAAATTCCTATGCAATATGTACTTTTAGAAGTTCATGGAAATGTTCCAGAAGCATCAATGAAGGAAGGAAGAGGGGATATTAACATACTGATGGCATTATCAAAGTCTCATTCCTTTTCCACATCTATCAGGCTTTAAAAGGGCAACTTTCAATGTATAGCCACAGCCAGCTTCTTGACATTTTTTGTCCCATCACATATGCTTAGTGTTCTCCTGACCATATCTAAAACTAAATTACCAAATTGTAATATACAACTAGTAATAATTGCATATGTGGTAAATAATGGTTAATTTATAATTTAAATATTTGTCAATGAAATCTAAATTAAATCAAATCAATGATAACTTTTGTCCAAGTATCATCCAGATTTTAAATTCTATTTACTCCCAGAAATTTGGGCATCCCTTAGCATGCTACTAAAAGTAATGGTGGCCCTTGTACACACAAAATGTAACACAACAATATTCATGTGCTGCTCAAAGATAAAAAAAGTTTATTCCAGTATTGGATCAAATAAAAAAGATTATTTTTTATACTTGGCGAAGCATCTGATAGATAGGAAGGAAGGAAGGAAGGAA
>JAEANM010023753.1:0-11300 GCA_017656035.1 Myanophis thanlyinensis
AAATAAATAAATCTTAGTTTGCTACTTCATAGAGTGATTGTAGTGTCATAAAAATAATAAGGTCAAAACATCAAGGGTTGGGAGGGAGAAATAAAAACACCAGCAATAATAAGCAAACAAACACTTTCAATAGAATTTATTTCTGTACCCTCAGGACAAATTATCTATGATAACTTCCCACATGACAAAAAGAAAAGAAAAGAAAGATGGTCTCAAAGCTGCTTTTTTCTTCAAAAGGCAACTGGACTGTTTTTTCTTGAGGAAGAAGAAGAAAACCATTTGCTTGTCATCCAATGATGAAGCTTCTTGGATGAGAAGCGAAACATTTTTTTCTTCTTCTTCCTCAAAGAAAAGAAACAGTCCAGTTGCCTTTTGAAGGAAAAAAGAACGTTTGACACAACTGTGACCTGGATGACTGAAAATCTTCACAGACATTTAGAAAACAGATAAGAAAGATCAGCTAGGAGTTCAATACACCATTGTTTGCTTATATTTACACAAAAAACCCCACACCAGAGAGTAGGTGAGAGCCAGAAGACTCAGATTTGTCTTGAAAATTTAAGGAAATCTGTTGGATTATGTCAACAACCAGAAGGTGTTGAATCCCTGACAATTGAATAAATTAGCTGCAGATGATTAGAGCAGGTGTCAAACAGCAACTGAATTGGGAGATGGAACTTGATTCTGAGCCATCAAGGCAACACCTATGGGTTTTTTTATTTTAAAAAAGAATTGTGCAATTAAAGAGAAAATTCCTGTTACCCCTAAGAACAGTTGAGCTATAGCTGGATAACAAGGAAAGTTCATAAGAAAGCAAAATAAAGGAAGCACTGCTTTTAGAGGAATCTCCTGCCCAATTTTGTTAGCCAGGAATCCAAGTGCCATGCCTATTGTCTATCTTACTTCACACGTAGAAAAGAAGGTAAGTTATAAGCACCAATGCTATCTGGTAAATAAAGTTCCTTATTCAAACCACTGGTTAAGAGGCAAACTCAGTATCAGTGCCTTCAGTTCCACAAGGCACGTGTCCAAAATCTACAAGTAAGCAAGTAAGTATATCGGGTAGCTGAGTTTTTCTTTTTCATGTTGTCCCGTTGCTTCCAATGTTGGAGTCTCTTGTTTCTGCTTGTCATGGAAGAAAGACCACCCGGTGAACCCAAGATGGTGAACAAGACATATTATGGTTTGAATATTGTGAATTTACAGTACAAGAAATTGTATTGGTGCAAAATGTTAGAACTGCTTAGAAGAAACTTAGAAGAAAAGATTCTTTTCTTTGCTTAATTGGCCAGCTGTCTCTTAAGATGAAAATAGTACCGGTATGTTTATTGCATAGCAAACAAAGGAATGGAAATATTAAGGATGATGGTAATGGTAAAATTTTATTTTTTTCCCCACTTCTCTTTATTTCCTTGAGTCAGAAATTATATTTTTATTTCTATTATAATTGAAGCATTTTCACCTCATAAAATTGCAACTGCCCCAAACCTAGGAAATGTTTGTTTTTTAATTTCCAGCATGCTTCCTAGTCGGTCTTCCTTACAACCTGAAATATTTTTTCTTTTACTCTTTGGAAAGCTTTCATTGATTTGAGAAATAACAGAATCACTTTTAAATAGGAAGTGCCTAGTAACAGTTGAAATAACCCAAATTTAACCTTTTTTTATTGGCCAGCCTTTATCCTCACAGAATTCTAAGAGCTGGTTTTCTTTAATTTCTTTCCTTTGCCTAATGATGATTAAAATCACAAGCATAGAATTAAGTCAGTCATAGAAATTTTTTTTCAGCTAGGCATTCACCCAAATGAATTACTCTTGATTGGTCTAATTTACCCAAATATATTAGTCTTGATTACTAAAATGACAGGAGGGGAAAACATGAGAAAAAAATTAATTGTGCTGATATGGTAACAAATGAAGTTTTAAAATAATTTATCCTATGGCAGCTTATAACTTCCTTTACAGTTATTCGGCCACTGTTGTGCCAAACTAATAATGAGATAAGTTATATCAGTGATGGTTGATGAAGACACTTAAAGTAATTACTGAGGGCATAGCTTTATTTAGAAGAATTATTTCTAATTATTTTCACACATTTCAGCAACAATTGTTTTTATTATGGCTAATCTAAAATCAATGTTTTCAAACTCTCATTCGTTTTCAAAAAGTAAGGGCTTTTTTTAGTTTTTCTCCTTTGTTTTGGAAAAAATAAGAAACCAAACTCAAATGAACAATATCAAGAAAGTGTTAAAAGAAAGCCAACTCCAACAAAATTGAGTGAGTTTGGAAAAATAACATACAAACATGGAAGTATGGACATGCACACACAGCTATACAATAAATGTAATCTTAGGATGAACAGATAGTTGTTCTTAGATTTCATGTTTTGATCACACTATATAAGAAATGGGTTTTGGAAGATGTCCTAAGATAACAAGGGCTGTACAAATAACTGACTTATAAAATGAATTTATACTTTACCTTTATATATATATGTGTGTGTGTGTATACATATACACACACAATAGATCTCACACAAATGTTTGCTAGCTACTAGACAAGAAGTATAAACAAAAATGCACATAATTAGGAGGATGAGCTTGCAATAGGACATTATACATGGTTTCAGAAACCTGGAACTTATATAGAAAGGCAGACATAAACTTTACTGAATATGTATTCCCTAATTCAACACCTCAAGAAGGAAAAATAGATTAATGATACTTGCCAGTTATTTAAAAGTTTGAGTTTAATTCAAATTACTGATAAAGTATATCACTAAACCATGTGTTATTTATACCTCCTATATTTTGTAAAAGTATAAAAGATGACAAACAAGTACTTTGAACCTCAGCATAGACAGCATAGGAAAGGTGCTATATACTAGCTGGAAAAAAAATCTGGAGGACATCCATAATTGCCTTTGATAAGGATGAAGGTTCCCAGTTATTGAAGAGATGTAAGATTTTGTCTTTTTTTACATTCCTTTTATCACCTTGTCTTTAGACATTTCCTGCCTATTTATGCTTTGCAGTCAAAATTCTGCTCTGCTTTGCTGAATAAATTCTTTCAGTTTTGACTTCATTTGTGTGCATACTGCTCTTGAGTTCACAAGCCTCCTGCCCATATCTTACCACGGTGAAGCAGCTGGTAAATTCCTCTCTCCATGATGGAAAGCAGGTCATTTTTAAAAACGTAGTCACATTTGTTTGCAGATTACCACCTTCAGAAATCGGATTGATCAGGCCCAGAAACAGTGAGTACCCAAATTACTTTTCCAGTCTGAAGACTGGAATATCCATCTGTTTGCAGTAGTCACTTCAGTCTTCTTCCATCTATTTCTTACTGGAAGGGAACGAATATGGAAAAGCACAGTTGCTAAAGCTCACTCTTTTCCTTCCTTTAAAAAATACTTCGGTGAAACTGAAATGAATCATAATCCTCCCCCCAAATAACCCTCTTTTTTCCCCAACAATCTTGGTGAGGCTCACCTGCCAATATACTACTCTTTGTGTTGGCATACTTTCCGAGATTGTAAGGAACAGGATTTAATAACACTAATATTCAAATTTGCCACTGCCACATGGACATCATGTGGCATGGCGTGCCCAATGTTCTTTTGATGCATCATATAATCTTATCTCCCTTCATCTAATTCAAATTATTTCCTGCTTGTTTTGTTCCATAGTTTCATTCCTGCATGTTTCAATTCAGAAACCTAATGCTTTAGACATAAAAGGAGCAGCAGCGCGAAACAATAATCAAATGAAAGCGAGAGCTGAGAGGGGATAGTTCTAGAAGAAATTACTGTATGGGGGGGGGAATGAACTCTCAAAACTTTTCTTCTTATACAGAGAAGGAAAACCATGGCAGTGACATGCCTGGCTCTATAAAATGCAGATAATTCTAGATGTTTTGCTTATTTGTACTGTATTATGTGCAACGTTCAATGAATGGTGCTTTGGGCTCATTGATAGCTCTTAACTGGCCCTTTTAATTCATAAACAGTATAATCCTTGTTGCGGAACTTGAGGCAGTTCAGATAAATCTGTCCTATTTTAAAGGCAATAGGGCGTGCTGAAAGTTATTTAGAATGATGTGCCTTTCTTTAGAAGACAAAACATAAAAAGAATACTGAACAAGAACTGAGCATGCTTGTGTTGGGCCATAGTCTGCACAACAGTTCTAAGAGGATTGTTAAAGATTATGAGCTTCATGAAATGATCAAGCTGCAAAATCTTACAAAGAAATAATAAAAGGAAAAGAAACTAACAGAAAGGAAGTATATCAAATTTTTGCCAACTGAATCAATAAGGTATTTTTATAATTGATATTTGCGGACATTACTGGAAGATACTGAAGCACATAAGTTTCTAGCACAAATATTTATTATCATCAGAAGATACTCTACAGCCATTTGTCTCTGAAGACAAAGGCTGTTTTAGGGGAGAAAAAGTCCTGTGTTAAATGACAGGTAAAGTATTTGCTTGTTATGTGTACAAATTGTGATGTCACTGACATGTTCCCATATGTGAAACTACTACTGAGAAAAATCACCACTGTTATTATGTAAGCTTTAAAGATATTCCTTTTACTGTTCTCTCTCATGTTCTATGCAAGAATTCATATTGCAAGTGTCCAAATAGCAAGTAATCTAAACTACAGTTCATCGAACACCTAGCTACTAATTCAAGTTAGCTTGTTGTGTAACTTATAGTACCATCTAAGAATACATAGCATGCCAATAATAGCATTGCAACTGCAATTTGTTACTGGGCCAAGTGTGGTGTTCTGTACTAAACTAATGTACTTATTTAGAACTTAACAGTGCATAACTGAGCTCAGAATGAAGGTAAGTTTTGCATGTTTCCAATATTGTTTCTTTTGCATGCAAAATGAAACAATTTGAAATCTTGTCAAGAGTAGCACAATTTAAACATGAGTATTTCTATCTGTCTTTAGAAGAAGCTATTTATCTTGATGAAGTTTAAAGGAAGCTATACTGTGTCAAAAATAATGCTTTGTGGACCATGCTTTATCAGAAATTCTGAATGCATGGTGTTTCAACTCTGCACCTGGTTTTTATTAGTGTTTAAAGTCAAATGTGGGCAACTTCTAGATTTTTGGTGATGACTTTAGGAGATAATGCAATCATTTTGTGGATGTTCAGACGAAAAAGTTGGCGGAGGCTAAATGTAAATTATGCCACTTAATAGTTTTAATACACAACTATAATTGCATCTAAAGTTCAAAGATAGCACTGCCATTAAAGTATGGGACTTTACATTTCTGACAAATCTGACTAGAACCCAGGCAACTGTTGACTTTAAAAAAAATGTTGACTTGTCATCTTGACAATCTAGTAGCTCCAGGAGCCAGACCTGAACAGATCGCCAGCAGCTATTCCTTGATTAAGAGATGAGCAAAATGGGTCTGACAAGAGTAGAACACATTGGTATATCATCTGCTTTAATGTTAGAGTGACATGAAATTATAAGCTTGTTGCTGAAAAGGCAAGATCAGGAACAAGTAAGGGCATCTATTGCAGCAGCAAGACACATTTTTATCCTATTTGTATTACAGCAGCAAGAAGGCTGGAGCCAAGGGCAAAGTTGGAGGACGCTGGAAGTAAAGATCTGGAAGGTCCCTGCAGGAAGATTCATCAATGGTGGCATGGTCAAACATCACTGGCTCGTCTTCCCTATTCTTCTCTCTTGCCTGAACAAAACCATAGTTGCAACATCAGCCTGGATTGCCTACTGCTTATTTTTAGGGTGTCCACATCTTTCAGAACCTCAGCTCTGAATGATAACGAGTCCCTGCTGATACCTGTTGTCCCATGTGTATCTTTTCCTAATTCCAGCCCTACACTGCCACATAGATTGCAGTGTATGAATCTTTTGGTTTTGTAAATAAAGCGTAGTCAACAATATACTTCAGACCTGCAACTCCTGTCTAGCCATTCTTCTTTTTTTCCATTATAATGATTCATTTACCAAACCCTGGAATTTATTGGCCTTGTCAATAAAATCTGGCAAAGGACCACTGAAGTAAATAAATGTATGCTAGTTTACATCCACCAATGACTGTAAGCTATTTATGTATAACTTAAATGCTGATCTTATGCATGCTTATTCAAAAGTAAACTCCATTGGCCTATGTGATAATGAAGAACTCATAAGATTGCACTCAGAAAGCTGAAACAGCCCAATTGAGAAAAAATCAAGGTACAATAATAAGGGTGGTGGTTGTGGTGGAGTCATACATATAGCCAAACTAAAACATTTATTTTTTCTTCCTTCAAGTTAGATGGTTTTTACTTTGTTTTGTTTGGATTCCTGGTGACTGCCTGGACTAGTCCTTGCAAAGTGGTTTGCCATTTCCTTCTTCCTCGGGCTGAGAGAAAATGACTAGCTCAAGGTCAACAGCTGGTTATGTCCTAAGGCAGGTCTAGAGCTCAAACTGTCCCAGTTTTTAGCCTGATGCAAAACTTTTAGCCAAACTGACTCTCAAAACTTTCTAGTCTTTAGTTATTTACCGTGCATACTTTTAAGTCCTTACCACCTATCAATAGGCCAGCACATGTGTGCATCTCAACTTGCAAATTAAGCTGTGTGCATGAATGCTGGCCCACCACTTGCAGGCCTTGTTCCGAATAGGCCAAGGCCCACTAGCGGGTCATGGCCCAGGGATTGGAGACACCTGCTCTAGAGGAAAGGGAGGGAACTGCTGCATGCTGTGGCTTTCCATACATAGCCTTGCTCATGGGTTTCCCATAGATATCTGGTTTTACAGTGTTCTGGAAACAACTGCAGAAGGCAGCTATGGTCCTAAAATGTAGAGTGTGTTATTCTTACGGCAATATGGACATTGATCACCATCTTCATCCCCCTTTAAAACAGTCTAAAGCAATGGTTGCCATATAGTACCATCTTGTGATGGCAATCCCACAGCTGGTATTGAAGAATTTATTTTGAACTACTTTTTCTGCAGTTTGATTGGGTAATTATAAAGTTATATTAAGAAAGACACCTGCTCCCTTTACTTAATTATTTTATATGCTGATCATTCATCTTTTTCTTACATATAAATAGCTCTTTCATTTTTTTTTTGCCAAGTCTACACAACATATGCATGTGTTAGAATGATAAGAGTTCCAGATGTGAATACATCTTAGATTTCTATACTGACAGTACAGTATTGGAAGTTCTATTTTCAATCTCTTTCCTAACAACCTCTGCTGATTTCGTGTTTGAGCAGCTATCCTCTACAGAAATATACACTCACACAAAAGGCAAATTCTTAAACTTAGTGAAGCATGCTTTGCTTTAGTTTTTCACAATACATCTACAAAGAATTATGATGTTGACAGCATCTAACAGAGTTCTTTATTATATCCCTGGGACAGGGAATTTCCTTATTTGTCTTCTGCCCCATGCTTCAATCCCATAGAATATCAGGAAAAAGTATCTATGGAACATGTGAAGCTGTTAACAAAAATATCCTTGTGATGAGTAATCTCATCTTGAAGTGCTAAATAACAGAAATGGTCCTGAAATTGTTTAGGATGGGTTGTTATATTGGAAATCTATGCTCACTGTGAGATTGGGATCCAATCACCATAGTCAAGATTATTTTCCTGAAATATGCTGCCCCTCATTTTTGGAAACTATTCTGGCTAGACAGGGAATATATTTCTGCAACTACATTCAGCAAGTAAAATATCTCAAATAACCCCCTTCAAATTTCTAAAACCAAAGATATACTTAAACCAAGAAAAAATGCTGATGCTGAAATTTGTAAGTTTTATTTTTTTAAAATGGCTGGAATGCATGTAAAGCTGGAAAATTGCTTTGTTACATGTGGAATTCCACAAATGTTCACTTATAGAATAGTTTAAATGCTAGCTAACAGGGAGCAAACAGATTAATAGACTTTCTGTCATGTATGGGATTCCACAGTACCATTCTGGAACACAGAACGCTAGATTACTTATGATTTTAGACTGGACACAGCAGGATGTTTCGTATCTTCTTAGAACTGTCCTTCCGAACAGGGGATCAAATGTTTCAAGATGTGTTGAACTTTTACTTTTCACCTTGTAAGACTTTTAAAAAGTCTCTTGGAATATATATTAGAACAGATACACTCTTTTACAAAGCAATGGATTAAATAAGTAGTGAAATAAATAGATCAGCCGATTAATTTAGGGACATTTAATTAATCCTAATCTATATGGAGGTTTAGTGGCAGCTAAAATAACCATGGAATATCCTAGAATATGGATTGGCTTCTGCTAAATTAGATCCAGGAGTAGAACGTTTGCCATATTAAAGATCTGATCTTGCTAATAGTTATAGGATTTTATAATATTATATGACTATAATTTATAATAATCATGGGATATTATAATTGTAAACCACCCAAAGTTACCTTGAGGTAGATGGGCAGCCTATAAAATTTATAAACAAACAAACAAAAATATTTTAAAAAAATCTTAATTCTACTTTTGATTTTTGTAGTCCAGATATGGTAGGCTTACTTTATATGGAATTAGTTTAATGAAACTACAAATGACATGTAGAAAATGAATTTCCCACATCTTCCTCAAAATAAGCAGCAAAACCATATTCCTGAAAAAAATTGCAACTCAAAACCATTCTTTCTTCAGTTATAAATATGGATATATTATTTCAAATGGATTTTGAAATTGCAACTCAAAACCATTCTTTCTTCAGTTATAAATATGGATATATTATTTCAAATGGATTTACATTCAAGATTGTAGCCTTTAGTTTATTTTTAAAAATTCCACAGAAAACAGCTATTGGCTCAAAGCACAAAACAAACAAGTAAATCAACAAACAACAACAATAATAAAACTTTCTTACCTTGATAGAACTTGCAAATTCATATGAAATAAGTGATGTAATGCGTCTTTACCTGCAGGGGGTAGTAGAGGAATAGACAATATCTTTTACACTTGTATGCTTATGAAGTTTATTTACTAAGAGATCCTATAGAGATAGAAAAAGTGAAGAGCTATACACAGTATACTTTTACAGTAGTTTCACCTTTCAAATGAAAGTTGCTATGAGGCAGCATTATAAATCTTGCTGTCCCATTTCTTTGCATCAACTATCTGATGCTACCACTTGGGGGAAAAAAACCAATCTGCAGTTTTAGAAAACAATAGAGCAGTTAAATTGATTGTTCATCAATTAATTTCAAACTCAATCCAATTCACTCAACTAATTTGCTGCATTTTTATTAACTCTGGGTGTATGATAGTCCTTAGGGCACTTCTAGTCACTAGACATTTCCCACCTGTACCTATTGTACAAACACATTCTAGCAACAGCTTTTTTTCCTGACATATTCCCAGGATGTTGTCATAATTTCATCCCCAGGAATTGTTAAATCATTCATAGTTCTACTACTGCTTAATTCTGTTACCGATTGATTATGTGCCATCAAGTCAGCATCAACTCTTAGAGATTACATGAAGAGATGTTCTCCAGAGATCTGTCCAGGAGATCTGTCCTCTGTCTTGCTATGGTGCAACCATCGCTGCTATAATGGAATTCATCCACTTTGATGCCAGCTGTCTTGTTTTACTTTTTCTTGCCACTTTTCCCAGAGCTACAGACTTCTTCAGAGAGCTAGGTCTCTGCATTTCTATTTTAATTCACTTCATAGAGCTACCCCTTTCACCATAACAACTCTGGATAGCTAACATTTCAAATTACAACATTAAAAACAAATAAAACACAGCAGTTTATTAAAAGATGAATGCTGACATAGAAGAACAAACATATCTCCACCTCAGACAGAGGAGAACTCCACAATTCAGTTTAGTGCATGGTTTGAAAAGAGGAAAGGTTTAAAGAGGAATGGGCCTTTTCTTGAATGTTCAAGGTGGAATCCATGAAAATCTCAGGATGAATGCTATGCTAGAGTGCAGAACAAGTACACAGAAGACCTGCTTCCGGGGTACCATGAAATGACATGGTTTTATTGGTGGAACCTAGAGTATGTCCACTGTGTCCAATCGAGCAGGAGCATCATGGGACAACAAAACATAATGGAACTCTTTGACTTCATGGAACCTTGATGATGTTAGATGTTCTTAATTTTTTTGCCATCAGACTTCCTTTGATGTAATCTTAATGTACACACCTCCCTTAAAAATCCAAATACCAAAATGAACACAAATGAATGATGAAAACAATCCTGTGCAACTTTGGTAAAGTTGGATTTATTTGTTTAAATTTCTACACCATCTAGATCACCTAAGTGACTCTGGGCTGTTTACAACATTTATTCTAATAATGCACAGCTAAAAGATTCTTCAAACTTTCCCTAGACCCATGATGGTGAACCTATGGCACGGGTGCCACAGGTGTCACGCAAAGCCATCTTGCTGGGCACACAAGCTGTTGGCCAACTTACCTCCAGCTGAGCATGCACATGCGATTGTACATGCACACATGTGCAACTGCAAAGACCCAGCTGGTCTTTGGGCCTCCGCTGTGCATGCGTGTGATTGCAGCAGGAAATCCAGCTGGTCTTAGGAGCTCTCCTGCACATGCACATGTGATTGCTCATATGTGTGTGAGTGCCTACACGCAGCATGCATGCATTGTACGTGCAAAAGCTGCATGCATGTGCAGATGGTGTGGTTGCACATGCAGCACACTTGGAGAAGCCGCATACACTCACAAAGTGCGTACTTTTCGGTACTCGGAAAGTAAAAGGTTCACCACCACTGCCCTAGACTCTGTCTGGACTTCCCAAAAGGAGGTACACCTCACAATTTGGGAAACCCTGCTCTTATGCAGTAAAACGATTAGCCATTTCAAGTTCTGAGATGTGTCCCTCACTCTTCCAACAATTCCAGCCCTTCAATTTACAGCTTTGATATTTCTAAGGTTGGTTCTGCATAAGGTTTTTTTTAAAAAGAAATGTGTCGAGGTCATACAGATGCTTCACCTAAGGTGGGCTAATGAATCACACTAACCCACAACTACCTGGCACGGTTAATAGCCATGCACAAAAAAACCAACAGCACCGCAGAATATTTAATATTGTATTTATGTTATTCTCTTTTTTATTTTTGAATTTTCGATACGTGTGTGTGTGTTGTGTGTAGGTCTAGGTGTGTTCGGGTCTTTTCCCGTGTAAGATTGATAGTATCTTGGATAGTATCAATCTTACATGGAAAAAGACCCAAACACACCTAGACCTACATACATACCTGCACCTGTGAAAATCTACGAATACATACATACATGCATGCAT
>JAEANM010023754.1:0-11300 GCA_017656035.1 Myanophis thanlyinensis
GATAGATAGATAGATAGATAGATAAATTACATCATAATTTTCTTATTTTCGTAAGCTATCCATTCTAATCCTCAACCCATAAATCACAAGTTCACTTTTCTCTTTTTTCAACAAAAAGTCCAAAAGGTCTTCCAGTGACTAATAAATGCAACTGATCTTTCTTTGATCAAAACAACTAACTTTGCCATCTCTGCTTGTTGTCATTTTCACCAATCAATCCTCCATGTGGGTATTTAGAGTCTTTCAATTTTTGTGCATATGTCTTGTAGTAGTAATCATATGTAAAAATAATCTTCCATGGCTCTTTTCTAATTTGACTCTCCATTAATCCCAGCAAGAAAATTTCTGGTTTTAGTTGAACGTTAATTTTTAAAGTTCTTTGCAATATTATATGTATTTGAACTCAAAAATTTCTGGCTTTTTTACAAGTCCAACAGGCATTGTAAAATGACCCTTCATGTCCATATTTCCAATTTGAAGTATCTTTATACTTTCTAGACATTTTTTTCTAGATCCCTAACACCTATGGTACACCATTTTATTAAAAAATTGTTTAAGTAATAACATAATGTAAATTTCAATACTTTTAACCACAGTTTTCTACTGCTTCCTCAGTATGCTATATGCAAAGTTCTTTAGCCCATTTTATCACACAGTGTTTCACTTGTTCTTCTGTTTCAAATTTCAATAAAAGTTTACCGGTATATATTTTAGCAATTGCATGTTCATAATTCATTTCTGACTTCCGCTACTCAATTCTAAATGTCCTGTTACCTACCTTAAATCTTCTTTTAACTGTGCACATGAAAACTACTGACAACTAAATCCCTTTGCAGCCAGTAGCTCTCTTGATTTCATTGTATACTCTTCACATTCCTGTTGTAACAACTCTCAGTAAGTTTTCCTTTATTTAGTCTTTCTTTCCTGCAAAATGCATTTTGTGTTGAGACCCATTAAAGGCGTTTTTGGGCACAGTCTGGGTTTTTATATAAACAGTATATTTCATTTTTTTTCAAATGGTGCTTCTAATATAATGATTCTTACCTTTAACTCTATCATACCATAAAACACCATGCCATCTAAATCTCAGACCATGCCCTTCTAATTCTGTGGACTACTTTGTTATACAATTGTTCTGTGGTGAGAAAATACGGTTTCTCTTTATATTTCTAAGGTAATATTAGTGTACAAGTTAAACCCAATTTTATTTATACTTATTTCAAAAGAAAATTAGACCGTGAGCAATCATAAGACAATATGGTTTAAACCTTGTAATGGAGAAGGCGTTCCAAGAATGAAAATAAATCAAGTGGCTTGCTGTAGCAATTACATTAAAATATGAGTGTATCAACAATGGCAGTAGCCTACATGCAACATCTACATAAAAGGGTAAACTTATTGTGCCATAACACAGAGATCTTGTTTAAAAAAAAAAGTACAGGATTTTCAATCACAACTAAAGCATTTACAGGCAAGTTGGAAATGCATAAAGCAACTTTCTCTAAGGTTCAGTGTGTATTGTTCACTGGCTGTTATATATCAAGTTTCAAAATGAAAAGCCTACACAAATGTGCAATATACATGCTAATCAATAAGAGCAACAGGTGTGTTTGTCTAGGGTTGAGGCAAGGAAATGCATCTACGTGACACCCATGAGCACTCTTCAATTTATAATTTTTTAACCTTCCGTTCTCCCAAAGGACAGATGACATACCATCTTGGAATGTATCTGTCCTTGTAAAACAGTGGTGTTGAACCAGAAAACCATGTGCAGGTAGTCCTCGACTTATGACCACCATTAAACCAAAATTTTCTGTTGCTAAGCAAGACATTTCTTAAGTGAATTTTGTCCCATTTTATGACTTTTCTTGCCACAGTTGTTAAGTGAATCATTGTAGTAAGTCAGTTAACACCTGAATCTGGCTTCCCCATTGATTTTGCTTGTCAGAAGGTGACAAAAGGTGATCACATGATCCCAGGACACCGCAACCATCATAAGTATGAGTCAGTTGCCAAGCATCTGAATTTTGAACACAGCACCGTGGGGATGCTGCAACGATTGTGTGAAAAACAGTTGTAAGTCAAGTATATCAGTGCTGTTGTAACTTTGAATGGTCACTAAATGAACTGTTGTAAGTCAAGGAGTACCTATACTTGTATATTATTCCTACTATCTCTAGTCTTGAAGCAACTGCCTTGTTTAGTGACTGTTCACAGTTACAGTGGTGATGGAAAAAGAACTGTATGACCAGTCCTTGAAATTATGACCATGGCAAGTCTGAAAAGCAAAGGAAATATTAAATGACATGTCTTTCTTTCACTGAATCAGTATTCAATTATTTCTCAGGAAGTGGAGATGCTATGTGTAATTATTATCATTACATGCAACAACTAATAAAAATTATTTATCATTCTAAATAATGAGAACTATATTTCTCATTGGTTCTTTCATTTCCACCGCTTCCTTAATTCAATATAGAAGTAGATAGTATGAGCATATAGCATAATCACATTTGGATTTAAACCTTAACATTTTAAATTCCTAACACTTAGATATATGGATTTATAGTGTGCCTTGATTTGTGTACTTTGTGTAACAATTTGCGTTCAGATGAATGAATTATCTTCCAGTTCAAACATTAGCTTTTAAAGGTTGCACCAATGATACAAATCATTTGGGTACCTATACTTGATTGTTTTTCTTTCTGAAAATAAAGAATTGCTTGTTCTAACAATTTGATTTCATGTATAACTCTGAAAAAGTGTCATACGTTGAGTACATATATACCTAGAAATAGTTAATAATATATATCTCAAACACAAATAGAGACAAAATGATGCCCTTTTGGTAGAACCTAAGCACTGTTTTAACAAAAAAACAAAACAAAACCCACTCACCTAGATTACACTTTAATACATTTGAATTCTTTCCTCCTAAATAGTAAAAAGAAGTTTTATTTCTTAAAAATTTCCTATAGAATTCATAACTCTGAAGTGAACCAGTTCATCACTTAAATTCTGTTGATCATATCACAAACAAGCATGAAGTATTTTCAAAGATTCAGAAAATATTGTTTCACTCTGTTTTAAGTTTACCAAATTTTTAATCAAACTTGGCAATGGCTATTGTTTTGCTAGATAAAATTAGCCACTTTCTTTGTAGTCAATCAATGTCTTCAATCCACTTTCATTCATCACCTATTGATTTTGGTTTCAATCTCTTATATTATCAGATAAACTTCTTAAATATCTCACTCTCACTACACTCAACTTAATCAGATGTTCATCCAGATCTCAATTCTATGTCACTAAGTACATACCAACTACACATTATTCACAAAGACGTAAAAACCTCTAATACATATTGTCAACCATTGAGAGATATCTTGACAAACAGGTTTTTACTGCAACATATCTTCAAAAAAAGAAGATACTTAAAAGTTCCAGCAGTGACAAATACTGACACAATGTCTGACAGAAATCTCTATAAAAACACTAACAAGAACCTCACACTGACCCATATAGTACAAAATTTCCCATGAACTCTCATTTTGCAGAATCTTTTCAGAGGATTCTGAAGAACACCATGACCTTACACCTAAATTAGAGGAACTTGGCAACAATGTGGAAAACATACTGGAATTCCTGTTTATTAAAAATATAAATATATTTTAGAGCAGAATATTTTAAGAGGAAGCAGAAATAAAATTTAGTCTGACCTAGCTTATTGTTTACAGAGGAAAGTAAGAAAGCAGAGTTCTCAATCCTTTAGGATTAGAATCCTAAAAAAATTCTAATTTTTATCTGAGGAGCATTACATAAATCTGATAAATAAAAGGTAAAGCAATCAACTCATTACAGAACAGCGCTTCTCTTGAACCCAATGTTAAGGATCAACTATGTCAAGATTTAAAGCCTTAATTAGGGATAGGGAGTAAACAAAGTGCCAGTTTCCTTTATAGGAAGATAAGCCAAGCATGATGAAATGATGTCTACCTCTGTATCAACATATGTAATTGGTCAGATTTTGGTGACCTGGCCAGTTAGGGGAAGATGAATTTAAACAATTTGGTAAAGTCTGCAAATGAAAACATTCTGAAATCTACATGACATCAGTGTAAATGATTATCTATAAAGCACATATATCTTTTTGATCTTCTATAAAGCACATATATGATCATCTATAAAGCACATATATCTTTCTTCACATTACTGTAGCATTCTCAGTTTAAGAGAGAAATTTCTGATGGTAGGCCATACATTTAAATATGTCTGGGTCTAGCTGTGAGCTTTACTTTATTTCTGTCCCTTAGTCCTGTTTCTTGCCTATATTTACCCATTCTGTATAATTAGATTTTCAGGACATCAGCATAACTAGATTGTCTGGTTAAGACATCAATAATGACCATGATTCTACCTGAAAAAGAACTGAGGGAGTGAGAGTAGAACACAGCTGCCAGGCTGAATTGGAAGCTGAAGCACAACTATCTATCTGCATTATTTATTTATGATTTGTTTTATTAAATTTATATACCGCCTCTCTCCCAAGAAAGGACTCAGGGAGGTGTACAACCAGCTAAAAACAGGACATAGAATAAATAACAATTAAAAACAAATTAAAAAATTAAAATTAGATGGTTGTCAAATTAAAAATTATAAAAATTATAAAATTTAAAACAATTATTACCATCCCCAAGTAATTAATGCTAGGCCAGACCAGCCTGTTTGAACAAATGCATCTTTAATATATGTGAGTTATTATAGTATGCCACTCTCCAGAAAAGCACAATGAAGAACGCAAGCACTCAGTAAGACGGCGTCTCAGCTTTTCCTATTAGTGTTTATCTGATCATTTATCTGTTGTCTCTGTATTTTAATATTTTGATCTTTCTATATATCATATCATTCAAGAGTATCCGAACAGAGAATAATTCTGGAAAGGCAAAGTAACAAAGGATAATATGTATAAGTCTTAAGCTAAGATGGATGTACGAAGATTTAGGATACAAAGAATAGTCTTCTTCTTCACTTAGTGCTGTCAGATGTGTTGGAACCACAAGTTCCAGTATTCCTAGCTGTCCTAGTCAAGGTGAGGGTTGGGTATATCAGGAGAGAAATAAAAGTAAGCTGAATACAGTGGGAATGGGTTACGTAAGATGTGAGTGGTAAAATAAGAAGAATTAAGAGTCAAAAATTATGAAAGTAGATTGACTGGAAAACTGATCCATATGGAAGAAGTATGCTGGGATGATTTGGTCATATGGAGAAAATGAACAAGGATCAAATTGCAAAACACGTATGTGTATGGCTTGAAAGGAAGAGAAGGAGCAGGAAAAAACAGAGTTAATGGAATTCTCAGAAAAAACACACCAAACTACACATTTAACAATAAAAAGAAAATGCATGAATTGATATACAAATATGACAGAAACAAAGATGGTTTGTAAGAAGATAAAAGTATTAGGAGATAGAATAAATCGTGTTGTTTGAAACTGGATTTATTTAGATTTCTCTTTGTTCTCTTATCTCCTGCTGTTAAAATTTCTTTTGCCTTCTTACTCTTCACATTGTATTACAATGCTTACTCCAGAAAAAGAATAACCATGTACGTATCTATATAATGAACATTTTCTAAGTTCTCAAATCTCTTTGTACATATAACCACACGTGGAGTCTAAGGCAAAGAAATAATTGTACAGTTCTTCACAATTCAAGGGTTGTTGTTTTTTTGAGAAGACGACGAAGTTGCATTTCTCAGCTGTTTATTTGAGATGCACCTTCCACTGTGTCTTAGATTTCCTTTGATACTATTAAATGGTAATGTGAGAATGTATGATAAAGATGTCACTGAAATGCTATGCCATTCTGCATCTGCCAAGGACAGTTTCAACCCATGAGTTATTGGACAACATAATGGCTTCATTAGTCTGCACTTCAGAGCCCTTAATACATCCATTAGTGACAAGTTCTGGAGTAGACACGGTATTATATGTCATTTCTTACTGAATAATGTTTAAACCAATGGCCTCCAAAATATACAAAATTGTCAGTTAATGGCCCTCATGACCCCACAACGGGATAAAATAAAACAATTGGGAGAACACAAAAATACTTCAGAAGTTCCTAACTCTAAAAATTTTAACTTCTCTGCTGACTTATTATAGACACGACAAGCTTTCAGCTAAACAAAATAATTACTACCCTTGACCTTCCCTTCTATATAGGAAATCCCAGAGATGCTCTCACATACCTATTACCATGTCTACATTCTACCCGGGTAGAGAAAAAGAGTCTGATATTCTTTTCAGACTGGTCATTTATTTACATATTTCCATACCATCCATTCTTGCTCCTTTGTTACATATTTTCCAGCAAAACTCTTAAAGTGGAATATATCTGTCTTTAGTTGAAGGTTTCTATTGTTCAGAATTCAGAAGGCTACATCTGTTCATTCACAGGAATTCCTTGTTGTTTTCTTCCCATCCTCTACTGCTGCCCTCTATGTGTCATGGTTCAGAGAGTTCCCCAATTAAGTGGCGAAGCTTGGGGAGTGTACATTGGGGGGGAATGTACATCGGGGAGGAAAAGCTCATTCTGCCACTAGAAAACATCTTGTAAAGACACAATCAATACAATCCAGTAATACTTAAATGCATGTTATTAACTGATAAGTAGCTATCAGGGCGATATTAAAAGACACATATGCAAATTCCTTGGAGTCAGCATGACATGCATTTCTGATGACTAGGAGAAATGTTGGTTTAAAAAAATTACATTCTTTTCCAGGTTTCTCTCCACCCCAAAAAATTTCTATCTGAAAATATGACAATCCTATCTGGTAAATAGATAGGCCTTGGATCAGCTCCACCCAGTATCGCTGACATATTCAAGCAGACTTATCACTAAAGATGCAGCCAAAGTGGGAAAAGTTGCCAGGGAGAGCCCATTTCAGTCAGATAATTTCTTTCTATTTCTACTGTACGTTAGCCTGCATTATCTTCCACCCCATAGCTGCCAAAATCTCCAAAACTAAAAATGATAGCAAATTTGGGCAGTGTCTACCCACCTGCAAAGGATATGCTATTATATCTATCTATCTATCTATCTCTGATTTTAAAACAATGAACATGATCCTGTACATCATATACATGAAAGTCTCCACCAGGCTTAGCTGAAGCTTTAGTCCACCAGCCTGCAAATATTAAGATTGGGAATTTAATTTAGAGTTCCATAAAGTTACAGTCTTCATCTTTTTTGAAGTTGCTCAGAGTTGAAGGAGCTGAAAGCTGTGGCATAGCTAAGCAGCAAAATAATTTCCCTCTGGATTTGAGAAACTCAGATATGACTGGTGCTATGAGATATTCATGAGTTTTCTACAGCTAAACATGTTTGCCAAAGCATGCAACATTTTTATTAATACATGAAAATAAACACCAGTAGTACTTTATAATATATAATTTATTTCCTCAATTATCCTAATTTTCTTGCAAGAAGAACTCCATTAGCTTTATTATATTTGTTAACCGTTAATGTATAAACATATCAAATTATTGTACCAATTGAGAGAATAATGGCTGGCCTGAGTCTGTATAATAATCATAACCCCCACCCAAATTTATTCAGTCATTTAAACTAAAGCAAGTGGTAACAACCTCAAACATTGTATTTTGTTAAAGAAACAACCAAGCAGAACTGTTTTTTTTTTAAGATCAAAATGACTAGGTGCAAAAGAAAATAAAATTATATGAAGAATAGAAGACTTGTAAAATCTCTCAGAAATAGAGGGCCTCCCTCCACCCCTCCTCCCAACACACCAGTTTGGTTGCCCTCTCCAATTTTTTTTATTGAATACATTGTCTCTGTTTAAAATTTAAGATGCACATCTTTTTTCTGTTTTTATTTTTTATTGTATTTTAATAGCTCTAAATGAATTTAATTGTTTTTATTACAGATTTCTTTGGAAGGCTTTTTCATATGGAAAAAAAGCATATAAATCTCTGCAAAGAAGGCAGCAGTAGCTCCATGAAGTCTCTCAGCTGCAGCGAAAGTTTTTTTCCTTGCACTTATTAGTATGTTTCCTTTCACATAACATCCGACATTACAACCATAGATTCCAGAGCAGGCATTTGAAAACCATTTTTTACCATGACAAACCTCTTCCAATATGCAGAGAGGACACAAAATGACTGAGTAGGTCAAGCCATGGTCTGTTTAGCTGTGATTTATTGAATAACCAAGATCTGCCTGGATTCATGCAACATGCTAGGTGTAATTCATATCATCCACACTGTAGCTTGTTGCAAATTATGAGTAACTATTGAAAGTTAGTTTACAATCGCTGGGAGAATGATAATAGGTTCCCAAACTTTCTGCCCCACAGATGTTTCTCAAGATGCAGGTCAATATGAAGAATGAACGGAAGTTCTTAAGTGCTTAAGAAAGCTACTGCTATAATGAAAAAAGAAAAAAAGAAGGAACACATTACTGTTTTCAGACTACATCAATGTACGGAATGCATTAAAATAAAACATAAAACCCTAGCCGATCTCATGTCAATAGGAAGTTATTTCTGATATCATGTAGGCTGCAAGTTGCACCTTGCAGATACAACACTTTCATTATTTCCAAATCAGAAATGATACTAATTATATCATCTGTCTTCATTATAAAAGCCAAACAAAACTTCACAGAGAACTGCCATTTAGTCAATTAACAGGTAATGACCCATAATACAAAGAAGATTGAAATTTGGAATTACATTCATGTTCGTCTGCTTCCATGGCTCCCCTCAATTTTGTTCCTTCAGTGAGTGGGAAGAACAGTCTCGTCACTAATTCTTTTACACTAATGGCTTCTCACAACTCTCGGGAGCTGATCCAAAAACAGGGTAACTCAAATGAGAACAAAATTGACTTTTAAAAAGATCATTCAGTCCAGCGATGTAAACAGCTTCCTAAATCAATCTGCCACACTGGCAGCAATTAAGTTGGCAGCAGAACAAAAATTGCACATGGAAAAGATTGGCATTTTGAGCCGTATAAGTATACCATATACGATGCCCACACGTTCAGCACCATACTTATTTACATGCTTAGAGTCTGCACACTCAATTTAGGTTTATCCTGCTATGACAGTGAAACTAACAGCAAATATCTTGTACTGAAATCTGACTTTTGTGCAAGCTGTTTTCTCACTAAACCTGGAGCAATTAAAATAAATTACTTCAATGAACAGGACCAGAGCCAAGGACATATTTAAAGTAACTCCACATCTTCATGGAAAAATTGCTAGACATCCTTCATTCCTGCTCCTTCCTCTGTCACAGACTCAAAAGACAACTAATTCCCAGGGAGACAAACACTTGGGCATGCACACATGAACACAAAGCACCTACACAAACTTTCAATCAAGATCTGAACAAATTTGGAAAGCGTCACTACAAACCTGATATTTTTTTTAGGCCAAAACAGCCTGATCTTGCACACAGTTCCTTCAATCTTCATTAAATCAACACATTTCTTTGGATCCTTTTATTTTACAGTGCATTTAAAAGAAATCTTACGGATTTAAATGTGATTTCCTTCAAATGGTATCTTGCCCATGTTGTGATGTTAGACCCATTTCAATGCAATAGCTCCACTGATTCCTCATTAAAGACGACACATTTAAAATGGAGAGTAGCAGAGATGAAAGCTGCAGTAAGAATGTTTCACCCAAGTGCACGGCTAGACAGGCAGTCTAAATATGCTTATACTTGCACTTTTGTCTTTTAAAAAAATATTTGCAAGGTTGTGTGTGTGTGTTTTACCATGATTGTAATAGTAACTCAAACTCATAAAAATAACTATGATGTATTATTGACCTATTTTTATTAATGTTTGAAGAATTATAATTTCATTAAAATAAGTAAGCCCAAGAAACAAATCAACCTCACTTCAGACAAAAAGTACCAGATTCAAAGTATTTTATTTTGGACACATCATGTGAAGAACTAATTTTCTGGAGAAGACTCTAATTCTGGGAACAATAGAAGAAAAGAGAAGAAGATGGCCAGTAACAAGGTGGATGGACTCAGAGTGGGAATTAGTGCACTGCTGCTACACAGCTATTTTCCTTTTATTTTCACTAGTAAATTATACTATTTGCTATGATCTTTCTATCAGTAGCCTTGAGTTCCACAGCTTACGTAATATACTGATAATGCATGCTACCAATTTCATCTCCTTACCACACACACTGTTTCTGTTCTTTTCTTGAAGTTTTGTTTCAAGGCATAAAATATGTGCCTCTAGGAATAATTGTTTTGTTTTGTAAGATAACCCTTCTATTGCAGATGCACCTGTGGAATATTAAAAGAGATTGTTTTTCTGCAGTAATATACTAAAAGGCTCTTTTGTTTATATATATGGATTTCTGTGCTTATTTCAAATGCTTGGAGTAAAAAAAAATGAGGTAAATGATTTTTTTTCATTTTGATAAAACTTTGAAATGTTTTTATCTCTCAAAAGGCATTTTCTTTACCACTTCACCACTATAAAAGTGAATTAAAGAAACCCTTAATGGAGAAGGGCAAGAGTTCACATCTTGCTCTACACAGTATAACAAAAAAAAAGAAAGTAATAATTTTGTACAGAGGACTAAAATGCTTTTCTGTGAAGAGTCTCAGGATTGCCTCTATATAATCATATAATGGTTGGTTGAGAGAAAATGCTATAACCCTCAGCAATACACAAACGCAAATAGTATTATATTGCTATTGGATGAATTGTAAGAGCATATGTGAGATACATATCTGTATCTTTTGTATCAGTGTGGCACTCTCAGAAGTGGCTGAACTACTGCTCCCAGCATTCTTCAGCATGTTGACTTCGAGCTGCTGGGAATTGTAGTTCAGCAATATCTGAAAAACTAGAGGTTCCTAATCTTTCCTTTATATGAATCTCTCAGTTTCAGCTCTGGAAATTCTTGCTGCTAACTTTTTTTCCACCCCTTATTGCACTTTCCTCATACCACCATTTTAATCATAATCATAGTCTGTATTATTGTTGTTCTCATCATTCCATCACCCACCCACCCCACTATGACTATAACTTGTTTGTATCCTTACGTATATTGTTTATTGTCTCCTAGTCTGATTTGACTGCTTATTTGTACCTCATGACTATCATTGAGTGTTGTATCTTGTGATTCCTGACGAATGTACAGTTTCCTTTGTTGTACACTGAGGTCATATGCACCAAAGACAAATTCCTTGTGTGTCCAATCACACTTGGCCAATAAAGAATTCTATTCTATTCTAT